>PVKU01002185.1:0-213896 GCA_004027475.1 Anoura caudifer
CTCTTCTTCTTCCCCTTCTGGTACCCCTATAATTCGGATGTTGGGACGTTTAAAGATGTCCTGGAGGTTCCTAAGCCTCTCCTCATTTTTTTGAATTCTTGTTTCTTCCTTGTTTTTTGTTTGGTTGTTTCTTTCTTCCTTCTGGTCCACTCCATTGATTTGAGTCCCAGTTTTCCTCCCATCTCTGTTGGTTCCCCATACATCTTTCTTCATTTCACTTATTGTAGCCTTCATTTTTTTCATCTAATTTGTGAGCAAAATCAACCAATTCTGTAAGCATCCTGATTACCAGGGTTTTGAATTGTGCATCTGATAGGTTGGCAATCTCTTCATCGCTTAGATAAATTGGCTCTGGGGCTTTGATTTGTTCTCCAGTTTGAGCCATTTTCATTTCTGGATTTTTTTTGTTTGTTTGTTTGTTTTGTCTAGTCGCGGCTGTTCCGTATGAGGGATGGAGCCTCAGGTGTTCCCCAGGGTGGGACAGCCCAGTCGCTGGGTAGTGACGCTGTATGTGGGGGCGGGGTCTGAGAGGAGATAATGGCGGTTGCTTTACTCACTCTCAGATTCCAGTTCCTTTCACCGCTTCCCCTTTGCCTGGATTATCTGCGCGTGAATGTGGGACCACCCGGTCAGCCAGCTGCCTTGTGCGGCCTCACTGGTTCTGCACAGTTACCGCCCCATGTCCGGGGGTCTGCTAGCCACCGCCTGTGCACCTGGGGGCTGCCAGCCGCTGTTGTCTGCGCGCCCATCCGCACCTCCGCTTTTTCCTGCCGCGACTCCGTCCCTCTTACCAGTCTGGATGAATCGTTGTTGGACTTCCAAACAGTTTGATTTTCTGAGTTCTGGTTGTTTTCTTGTTTCTAAATCTTTGTTGTCTTTAATTTGGTTGTGAGAAGAGGCACAGTGCGTCTGCCTATGCCTCCATCTTGGCCGGAAGTCCAGGTTTAGCTCTTAACAGGCCTGGCAGCTTCTGGTTTTGTTTTCTGAGAAACCAGTCACCACGCTGAAAAGAAGTTTGGTTCAACCACCAAATGATGAGTGTCCACATGCAGGGACAGAGAGAAGCTGTGTGGAGGGGCAACGAGGCCCCCCAGTCAAGGCCCCAGGCGAATGCAGTCTCCGGGGTGAACCCAGTCTATGCCACACACAGCGAAAGCAACAGCACCTGAGCCCAGACGACGCGACGTGGAGCAGAGAGGAGCTGCCCCTGCCAAGCCTTACCCCTGGTACAGAATTCTGAATAGACAGGCATGGTTTTAGGCCATTAAGTTCTGGGGCTGTTTATTACACAAAAGAGAACCAAAAGACATATTATGAAAGAAAAAGTCCATAAAGTAAAACTTTTAAATTAGTAACCTAAAAGTTAAAATATTTCTGGAAATTACTTAATTAGAATGCCTTGAGGTAATTAGTTATTATGCTGCACCTTTAAACAAATTTTGAGTAAGATACTTCTAAAGGTGATTTATTTTGTCATTCCTTGACTGCTCTTGTAAAGTACTTGATAGCAAAATGTATTAATGTTGTATTTCTTAAATCAAGATGTTTTTCCCCATTGCAATCAAGACAAACAATAAAAAAGGGGACTTTCTTAGTCCATTCACTTTGAAGATCATAATTTTCAAAAGATACTTTTCTCTATTTGGCAACAGACATAGCAGGGATTCAAAAAGCACAACCTCACCCACATTTTTAGAAAGTAATCTATTCAGTATATAAGCCATTAAATATGTAAACATCCTTTGACCCAGTGATTCCACTTTGGCAAATATCAGATTTGTATTTGTACATATGTATAAAATATGCATGTATGTAATATATTTCTATTAGCATACATATATGAGAATTTATATTGCAATACTGCATGTCATGTGGAAAAACAGAGGTTCATTCACAGAGGACTGGCTGAATAAATGGTGTAAGTCGTGGTATATCCATACTATAAAATATTATGTAGCTGTATTTTAAAAAATTTTTATTTATTGATTTCAGAGAGAGAGAAAAAGAAAAATATTGACTTGTTGTTCCACTTATTTATGCATTCATTGGTTGATTCTTACATGTGCCCAACTTGCGCCCAAGTTGACCAGGGATCTAAACCCACAACTTGGCATATTAGAACAATGCTTTAACCAAAGGAGCTACCCAACCAGGGCTATGTAGCTGTTTTAAAGCTCCTCTTTCATTAAAAAAAAAAAAAAAAAAACTTAAAAAACTAATTAATTTATTTATAGGGTGGGAGGGAAGGAAAGGAGAAAGAGAGGGAGAGAAACATAGATGTGAGAGAGAAACATCCATTGGTTGCCTATTGTAGGCACCGCAAACGGGGACTGAACTGCAACCGAGGCATGTGCCCTGAGCAGGAATTGAACTGGTGACCTTTTGCTTTTCAGGAAAACACCCAACCAACTGAGCCACACCAGTCAGGGCTCCTTCTCTCATCTCAATCCCCACATCAAGCCAATTGGTACTCATAGTAGCCTGCTGGACAAATCCAGTTATTCTATTTTCCTTTGTTTTCTACAATTGGCTAGGAAAAGGTGGTTGTCAGCAGGTGATATGGAGAAGAGTTGACAAAGCACATTCAATAAGGGTGTTTTGCAGGTTTTAAGAGTTAGAAATATACCCTAAACACAGGACCCACTCTTTTCCTGGAAAATAGAGTAATTTGAGAAAAGGTACCAGCTAACCTAATAGAAGTATAAGTCGCTTTGCCCCAGCATCCTGGGTATCATTCTACTTACCCTGGCACACTCCAGCAGAGACCTGAGATTTAGTTCTCTCCCTTCATTCTTCATTCCAAAAATTAATTCCTGATCTTTCCTATAGATTTCACTGAAGGCAAACTCTTTAGATGAATATCTTCAACATGAATATGGCTTTCTATTTTTGCTCTTATTTTTATAAACTTCTGATCTAGAATAAGTTGGAACTTGTTTGAGCTTGCTGATTAGAAGACTGCATTCTGCCTTTAGAAATAATTCAGTGCTATTCTTTGTGTATCGTGATGACACTAGTAGATCCGAGTTGCTCTCCCAGAGCAACAGCGAGTGCACTGAGTCATGCATCCACTCTCCCACACGTCGGTCCTTCCCCTCACCCACACTCCTTCCTTCCATTGGCCCACCCACCCACCACAGTCTCTGACAGGTTCCGCCATTCATTCTGGCAACAAAGGTACACATTTGGGAGACAGCTGATCAGGGTTAGAAATCAGGTCTGAAGCCATGGAATAATTTTTCTTTATGAAACATTCACAGTCTCATTCACTGCTGACATGAGTGCACATTTCTGGAGGACAGCTTAGCACTAAATAGTAAGAGCCTTAAAAGCGTGCATATACTTGACCTAGTAATCTCCCCAGTAGGAACCAATCCTAAAGGAAGAAGCAAAGACTCGCTAAAAGGATTTATGTATAAGAATAAACAATAGGCCATAGCTGGTGTGGCTCAGTGGATTGAGTACCAGCCTGCAAACCAAAGGGTCGCCAGTTCAATTTCCAGTCAGGGCATATGCCTGGGTTGCAGGCCAGGTCCCCAGTGCAGGGTGTGCAAGAGGCAACCACACACTGATGTTTCTCTCTCTCTCTTTTTCCCTCCCTTCCCCTAAAAATAAATAAATAAAATCTTTTAAAAAAGAGAATAAACAATAGCACACTTCTCATAATCCTAAAAAGTTCCTCATAAAGAAAGGAACTGGAAACAACCTAATTAAACAATAACAGCTTTCTAGAAGATAATTAAATATTATAATATCTTCAAATTAAACCAATAAATCTTATTTTTCAAGGAATGTTTAATGATGTGGAAAAGTGCTTGTAAATATTGTTAAATTAAAAAATGTATGTATACAGCATAATTATAATTCTCAGGAAAAAGGAAACTAGAGGGAAATATCAAATTATAAATAAAGAGTGGTTACTTCTGAATGGTGAGACTATGTAATTCCTCTGTTTTACTTTATAATATTTTCCAAATTGTCCAAAATTACCACATATTACTAATACAATTACGGGAAGCAAGGTCTATAAACAGATTTTAAACTTACACCTCTAAAAAGAAAAATGACATGAGGAAGGAAAAAAAAGAAGGGGAAGAGAAAGAAATAGTTATTCAGTCTGGCCTTCAACCTTCAATTCTGACCAGGTTAGTATTTCCAACTTATAGTAATATAAATATTTGTTGAATTGAACTATCCCAATGCTAACCTAGGCAGACTTGGCAAGAAGCATTTCATCTGATCCTCTGAATTTTGCTGAAAAATTCTCCTTTTAAAATATGTGAATTCTGCTCTGGCTGGGTGGCTCAGTTGGTTGGAGTATCGTCCCGTGCACCAAAAGGTGGCGTGTTTGACCCCTGGTCAGGGCATATACCTGGGCTGCGGGTTCTATCCCTGGCCAGGGCATGCACAGGAGGCAATTGATTGATGTTTCTCTCTTACATCGATATTTCTCTCTCTCTCTTTCTCCCCTACTTTCTTCTCTTTCTAAAATCAATAAACATCTTCAGGTGACAATTTACATATATCTAATCCCTGACTGCTGTTTATTGCTGCTGACGTCTATGAATGCCCTATTCCTGTACTGGTGCCCAATTATTCACACGTGCAACCTCTCTTTTCACCTTAATTAGGTCTATGCGTGAGATGCGAATCTCTGGAAACTATCATACAAAAGCTATTTTTCAGAAATTGCCCAGCTGTGCTGTGATAGTGAGGAGGGACTGAGGCAGCCCTGCAGCACACTGCCACATTCAACTACAGGGTTTTGAGAAGAAAAAGGACAGACGAGACCATTTCCTCTGCGTTCCCGTATACCCTGCACAGGCCTGTCACCTTCTGAGATGACTTGAGTGTGAGTTGACTTCTCCCACTACCCTGCAGTGTCCCCGCAGGAAGAGACTGCGGCTTTTCTCAGGCTCCTATTTCCCTGGCACATACAGTAACTATACAAGAAATGTTTCCGAATTGAACTACATTAATGTCACTACCCCCAAGATTTAAAAATAAAAAAAAATATTCAAGATTTAAAAAACTGAGCATTAGGGAAGAACTACCAAATTACCCAGGAATTTATATGATCTGGAACTTGACAAAAGCAGGAAATTGAATTAGAATTCAGAGAATGTTTGGGTATTACAATGGGCAGAGGTGGAAAGTGTTTTTTCCATCAAGAATTTCTGGCCCAAGTTCCGGATTCAAACGATAGCCACATACAAATTAAAAAAGCAATTTCATTTATTTTTCTTTCTTTTTCCTTAGAATGAGAAAGAAATATTAGCAAAAAGGATATAAAATATTCCCTAAATATAAGGGATAATTTAAAATACATTGTAGTTTATATTATGGTACAATAAATGAAAAAGGAAGGCCGAAAAAAAGGGTAGCAGGCCCACATAATCACTTCAAGGGTGGCCACAGGCTCTAATGAGGGCATATTCCCATATTTAGCAGAAATCAGAAACGACTATCCACTAAAAAATTATGCTCATGACATTGGTAAAAACAGACAATGTTAGCCACATGCAGAAGCTTCCGCATCGGAAAGCACCTGTAAATCTACTACAGAAAGGAATGGGTAACTTTTCGAACTCCGTCCAGTGAGACAGCAGTCTGCGGTGTAAGTGGTTGTGCTGTACAACTCTGGGCATGCCATTTGTACAGTGATGCCTCTTGGAGTTTTTACAGCTGTGAACAACCTGAATAACTGTACGTGGCATTCCTGGATTTAACTAACACATCTGAGTTACAGCAGAAATGGAATGACCCCCATGAGCTCTAGAACAGGAGCTTTCCAGAGGAGCCAGATTGACATTTTGGGCCGGATCACTCTTTGCTGTAAGGAGCTGTCTTGTGCATTGCAAAATGTTTAAGAGCATCTCTGCCCTAACCATGGCAGCGTGCCAAGCCTCCAGGTGTAGAGACTTTGGTTCCAAAGCCATGCTGCTCCACCGCCCTGTTTCAGATGGATGGAACAAGAAAACTCACCTAATGCCCTGACAATCCGCATCAGGACTTCCCCGACCTTCATTCTGGTCTCCACAGTGTGCTTGTCCTTACTGGTGTCATACTGAGCCAACAGGCCAAGCAAGATTTTCTCAGGGTACGCATCTGTAAGCAGGGCAACCCCTGGGTTGAAAGTAAGAAGAAAAGTCGTTACTGTTTAGGATTGAAAGGCAAATAAACCCAGACAGCCTGCAGTGGGATGACCTCAGAGACATTTAAACTCACCTCTGTTATTCTCAGCAAGGGCTGCCCTTTATCTTAAGTGACAGCACAATGAGTGGAAAGAACAAGGGTCTGGGAGTCCAGACCCTTGATTCTTCTAGTTCCAGGCGTCTGTGATCTCCAAGATCACTTCCAGCACTGACATTCTACGATCTATGAATTACAGACTCTTGAAGCAGAGGCTAGATGATTACAACCAGGGTAGGGATTCACCCAACAGCAGCAGACAACTGGATTAAATGCCTTCTAGGAATCTTGATTCTGAGACTTTAGGGTTCTGTATCTACTATAGTCCCTGCCAACACATCAGCCGGAGGCGCAGCAGTGATTCCTGTCTCTGCTGCAGGTCCCCATTCCAGTATGAGTTCTCTCTGTAAAACTGTCGACAATAAGAGCAATTTCCACAAGGAAATCTCTTCAGAGCATCTGGGCATGATCAGTAGCAAATAGAGGCTTATGGATGAGTCCCCTGATCAGAAATAGGGAAGATCCTGCTCGTGAGTCCCCCTCCCTAGGGCTTGCTTATCCCTTCTCCCATCATCATGCCTGCACCTCCCAAATGTGTCATCGGGAACAGTGTTACCATTACCTCTGCCTAGCTCCACAGCAAGCAAACTTTAGAGGGGTGGAGGAAGGAGAGAATGACCTAAAACAGGACCAGAAATAAAGCCCATGGTCTCAAAGCATATAAATACAATTCCATCACTGGGGTTGGGCAGGTGGGCAAAGTTATATACTTCTTAAGAATAGTGAGAAAAAAAGGAAAAAAGCAAACAAAGGAAATATGAATTTCAAAATATATCCAAGATGAGAATGCTTCTCACCACCTCCATCTTAAATGATGGTTCATCATCTCTGGTCTGGTTTTTTCCAGTGATCTCCCAATTGGTCTCTCTGCTTCTACCCTGTTCCCTAATTGCAGCTGGAACTTTCTGGTTAAAATATAAATCAGGCCCCATCATTTGTCTGTCCAAATGCTTCAGTGGTTTCCCTTCTGCCCTGAATGTGAGCAGCACCCACTCCCCCCCACCTTTGCTTTCTCTCTGACCTCATTTTTCACCACACTCTTGCACCCTGCCATCCAGCAACTCTGGCCTCCTCGCCATTCGTACAGTAGACTGACCGCCTTACCTCCCCCTCTGCCCAGGCCACTCCTCATCCGGGAAGCCTCACTGCTTGCTCGCCTAACCCCATCACGACTCTGTTCAAACACCACATTTGTCGTATACAAAATGGCACCTCCTCCTCTCAGCCCTCTATCCCATTCACCCTGCTTCATTTTTCTTCTCAGCACTTAGAATTACCTGACACACTATATATTTGCTTATTTATCGACTGCTCTCCTCCTCAATATGTGAACTCTACAAAGTGAGGAATTTTGTTTTATTCCCTGCTTCAGCTTCAATGCCTAGAAGAGTGCCAGCACACAGCAGGTGCTCAATAACTACTTGTTAAATGAATGAATGAACAAAAAGAGTTCAAAGATGCAGTCTTGATACAAATTTCAGGAATTAAAAAAGAGAAGATAGGGAATGAGTAATATAAATATTTGAGAAATCTGTAATTATTATTATTTTTACCTGAGTTAAGCATTCTCCTGTTTAAACTTGACAATCTTGCAGACAAAGTCTACATACCATTTTCTGTGTTACAGGTTGTGATTCCATTATCTTATAAATTAGATATACAAAAGGCGGAGCACCTGCTGAGGGCTGTGCTTGTCTGCCCATCCTTTCCTGCTCTCCCCACCCCTATCTTTTCATTGCTTCAGGAAAGCCTGGGAAGTCTCTGCAGGTGGCCTTAAGGCACAGCTCTCTTTATGTGGCCTCCAATTTTATACAAACAGAAGCTCTGCTCTTAAGGGAGTTTCAGGCGGTGGCAGAACCTGAATTAGATAGCTTCCCTGTTGGCAAAATGTGACCCTGCATTTGTAGTTAGCTCTATTATGTAAAACAATGGACAACTTCTTGGAGGTCCAAGGTGGAATTAGAAACATCCTAGCACAGGAAAAAGGTCTGCAGCTTAAGAAAAGGATAAATATCTTGTTTACTAAGGGAGAGAAAGGAAACAGCTTTCAAGTTCTGAAAGGGCCCCAAAGGAAAAGTGAATGGTGCTTGGTTAACTGCCATTCCGGTAGATGCTGGATAGCTGATATGTTACAAGGCCTCATGCATATTACAGATCTGTTGCTATCAGAACTACTTTTCCATTAGAAGTTCCCAGCTAAAAAACCTGATAGATCTGCTTCCTTTTGGGGAATAAAGGTCATGACTTTATAATGGAAATCAGTGGGAAAATGGGATTGGCTTTATAAAACTTTGATCTATATCTAGCTTTTCTAAAGCACATCTATTATTAAAATCCCTCCTACTGTCATTTACGCCTATTTTCTCTCATTAATCTTCGGCAGAGAACAGTATGAGCACATTATTCTTCTATATATGCTTCTACATGCTTCAAAATCAGCTCTTGACTTCCTCCCTGTACCAGGCACTTTTGGTGGCACAGAGCATCTTCTTTCTCCCAGTAGTGGCACCAGGTGTTCCTCTGGTAGGTATCTCTTCTCCGCTTTCAGCCTTTGTGCTTGGAGTGGAGCTAATGTCCAACGTTCCCCTCACATGCAAACTCATATCCCAGGCTGGCCAGGCAGGACGTTGCCTCCCATCCCCACTGCAACGACCAGTTCAGGAACAGGCGATGCTGTCCAATCCTGAAGCTCCCATGGGAACTACTGGGAAAGATGAGTTCTTCTCACTTTTCTTTCCTGTTAAAGTGATTAACCTGAAGCTGCCAGTGGCCACTGCATGGAGAAAGCCCACCCAAAATGGTGCCAACACGGAGGAGGGGGAAGCCGAGAGAGGGACGGAGAAGAGCAGAGACTTGATGGCATGCTGTGAGCCCCTGGGTCCGGCCGGTTAGACTCTCTGGATCTACAAGCCAATAAATATCCTTTATGTGTCTGCCAGTTTGATTATTTTCAATCAAACAAAGCCTTCTTCAGACACATATTTTTTTAATTTCAGATTTTTTATTTTTACTTTTCCTATAACGCCAAACTTTTAATTCCACTAGGGAGCTTTAAATTCTCCCAATCTTGCATCAAGACGTTGCCAATAGCAAAGTACAGTTTCCTTGCTTCCCACAATCCCATTAACAATTGTTTATTTATCTTCCTGCTGGGCTGCTCCACGGGCGGCTGCCAAATGGCCCTCTGACTGTTTGAGTGTTATCTTCTAGGACATGGTTGCCACCTAGGAGTTTATAAATCTACAGGACAAGGGCAGTGAAGAGAAGCACATATGGCGGTTACAACCAAATAACGATGTACAGGGATGAGACATTGTATGGCTGTTTCTGTTTCCTATTTGAAAGGCTCTCTGAATTGTGACAACTGGGGAAACATGGCCATAACCTTCGCATGAACCTTGGCCCCTCACACCAGATAACTCCTTTGTAATTGGAAAATGAGGTAATTTCTGGATCAGCACAGGCTTCAAGGAAACATGACACATCAATCTCTTGGGCAACAAGAAGCAAATGATTGCCTGAGAGAGAGAGCCACTCCTGCTCTGATCCCAAGAAAATGACGATCATTTCAAGATGTGGTGACAGATAAGATACACAGTAGGTAACGGTGAAACAAACAAACCAGCAAGAGTTCATGAAAGCATTCTGACCTGTGTTTTGGGGAAAAGCATAGGATATGGGCAAATCACCTTTAAAAATATTAAAAGTACTTTATACAACAAAACAGAGACAATCGACTCTGTAAAATGACCTTTTTCCTCCCAATGACTTTCCTGATAAAGCCAGAAATGTATTCTGTTCAAAGTGGTTTTGACTTCAAGATGGCCCCTCGGCATGCTGCTCAGTGACTCTGCGGACCTTCGTCAATGGTGGTAGTGCAGGTGTGGTCTCGCCTTCCTGGTGCGCTTACACTGTAGGGAAGGCAGCTGAGCTCCAAAGGTCTTTGCTGACTGGCTCTAAGCCTTCCAAGCCATCCCCACTTCAAGACTAACCTGCCTCTTTCCCCTACGCAGATAACCACCTACCTCCCCAAATCCTACGTCAACCTGGAAAACCACCTACTCAAACCTCTCAGGTATTTCTGCCAAAAAACTATAAGAAACAAAAAACTGCAAATACTGTGTGATTCCATTTAGATGAAATATCCAAAATAGGCAAATTTATGGACAGAAAGTAGATTCAGGCTGTGGGGGTTGGAGGAAAATAGGGAGTGACTGCTAGTGGGTATGGAGTTTCTTTCTGGAACAATAAAAACTTTCCAAAATTGGTTGTGGCAATGGTTACACATTTTGTGAATGCATTTACTAAAACCCACTGCACTGTATACTTTAACTCGGTGAATCGTACGGTATTTCAATTATATCTGAAAAAAATGTTATAAAAAACTGTAAGAAAATATTTCATATCTACCCTTTTAGGTTTTTAGAATAGAAGAAAAAGGGAGAAAATACTGTACATCTTGAATGTAAAGGGAAACCTACTGGCAAGAGCAAAGCATCAGCTTCTTTTTATGTCTAAATCTGTTTTGTTTGCCCCTGCAGGGTGAGTGGGAAGAGGGAGGCAATGATTTGTTATTTGAATGGGAAAACAAATCAAACATTTCACATTTCAAAGAGTCTGTCTTGCAATTGTAAGAATAATGTTTAAACATCTAAATTCTGTGGTAAGGCAGAAATTCAAGTCTAGGAATTTACCCTAATAAATATCGTATCATAAGTAGAAAATTACCTATGTACAAAATCATCACTGTGGCACTCTTTGGAAAGATTGAAAACAAATGTTCACTAATAGAGGATTGATTAAGTTGTGGTCATCGATACAACAGAATACAATGCATAATTTTTTATAAAAAAATAAATAAGCTTTTTAAGAACTGATATGAAATAAATTCTAAGATTTTAAGTTAAGTGAAGTTAAGTGAAAAGCAAGGTATAAAACAATGTGTACAGAATTCGATGACTTGTGTACATAGAGAAAATACACTCATAAAATAGTTCTGAAGAAACTAATGATATTGGTTGTCTGGGTGGAGGAGAAAATGAGGAGCTCAGAGGATAGATATGAGAGAAAACACTTATTCTGTATCTTTCTGTACCATGTGTGAATTTTGAACCATGTATTTACCTATCAAATATAAGTAAATGTAAGTGTTTTAAAACCTGTCCTGGGGGACTTCCGGCCAAGATGGAGGCGTAGGTGGACACATTGTGCCTCCTCGCACAACCAAAATTAAGGGCAACAAAAATTTAGAAACAAGAAAAGAACCCAAACTGATAGAAAATTGAACTGTATGGAAGTCTGACAAGGATTCATCCAGACCAGTAAGAGGGGTAGAGTCATGGGAGGAAAAAGTGGAGGTTGGAGGACCAGGGCATGCAGGCGGCGGCTAGCGGACCCTGGGCATGGGGTGGCAACGGGCAGACCCAGTGAGATCATGCAAGGTGGCTGGTTGACCAGGCGGTCCTACATTTGCACGCAGATAATGCAGGCGAAGGGGAAGTGGTGGAAGGGACTGGAATCCGAGAGAAAGCAGAACGAGCACCGTGGTTCCCTCTCGGATCCTGCCCCCACATACAGCGTGACAACCTGGTGACTGGGCTGCCCCACCCTGGGGAACACCTAAGGCTCCACCCCTCACTACATAACAGCTGCCACCAGACCAAAACAAGCAAACAAACAAAAAAAACAACCCAAAAATGGCTCAAATGGGAGAACAGATCAAAGCCCCAGGCCAATTCATCTAAGTGACCAAAAGATAGCCAACCTATCAGATGCACAGTTCAAAGCACTGGTGATCAGGATGCTCACAGAATTGGTTGATTTTGGTTGCAAATTAGAACAAATGAAGGCTACAATAAGAGAAATGAAGGAAAAAGCACAGGGAACCAATAGTGATGGGAGGAAAACAGGGACTCAAATCAATGGAGTGGACCAGAAGGAAGAAACAAACAACCAAACAGAAAAGAAGGAAGAAACAAGAATTCAAAAAAATGAGGAGAGGCTTAGAACCTCCAAGATATCTTTAAACGTTCCAACATCCGAATTATAGGGGTACCAGAAGGGGAAGAGGAAGAGCAACAAGTGGAAAACTTATTTGAACAAATAATAAAGGAGAACTTTCCCAATCTGGCAAAGGAAATAGACTTCTAGGAAGTCCAGGAAGCTCAGAGAGTCTCAAAGAAGTTGGACCCAAGGAGGAACACACCAAAGCACATCATAATTACATTAGTCAAGATTAAAATGAAGGAGAGAATTCTAGAAGCAGCAAGGGATAAGGGCACAGTCACCTACAAAGGAGTGCCCATCAGACCGTCAGCTGATTTCTCAAAAGAGACCTTCCAGGCAAGAAGGGGCTGGAAAGAGGTATTGCAAGTTCATGAAAGTCAAGGACCTACATCCAAGATTGCTCTATCCAGAAAAGCTTTCATTTAGAATGGAAGGGAAAATAAAGTGCCTCTCAGATAAGGTCAAGTTAAAGGAGTTTATCATCACCAAACCCTTATTATATGAAATGTTAAAGGGATTTACCTAAGGAAAAGAAGATAAAAAATATGACAGTAAAAAGATAGCAAACTCACAGATATTAACAACCACACCTAAAACAAAAGCAAACTAAGTAAACGACTAGAACAGGAATAGAAACACAGAAATGGAGATCACATGGAGGGTTAGCAACAGGGGAGTGGGAGGAGGAGAGAGGGGGGGAAAGGTACAGAGAATAAGTAGCATAAATGGTGGGTAGAAAATAGACGGGGAGGGCAAGAGTAATGTAGAAGCTAAACAACTTATGACACATGGACATGAACTAAAGGGGGGGAATGTGGGTGGGAGGGGGTGTGCAGGGTGGAGGGGAATGATGGGGGAGATATGGGACAACAGTAATAGCATAATCAATAAAATATATTTAAAAAACAAAACAAACAAACCTGCCCTGGCTGGTGTGACTCAGTGGATTGAGCACCAGCGTGTGAACTGACAGGTCACTGGTTCAATTTCCAGTCAGGGCACATGCCTGGGTTGCGGGCCAGGTCCCCAGTAGGAGGCATGTGTGAGAGGCAACCATATCTCTCTCACACATTGATGTTTCTCTCCCTCTCTTTCTCTCTCCCTCTCCCTCTCTCTAAAAACGTGAATAAATAAAATCTGTTTTAAAAAAAGTCTGGGATAAGGAGCATGGTCTTTTAAAATAAAACAGCCTCTTTTAGAGGTGACAATATAAAAAGAATCTGCACTCAAACATGGCAGAATGACCACAAACATTTGTATTCCCTTCCTCCTGAAAGCCCACTCAAGTGACAACTGAGGAGTAAAAAAGCTATAAACACACAATGGTACAAAGAACAAGATATGTGTCCAAGGCTGAAGTCTGGGTAAAGAGAACAAAGGTGGGGCAATAATGATACTTATTTGATAGAGCTGTTGGATCATTTGGAAAAAATTAGCAATAATTACATAGAAAACTAAGCAAATATATAAGAAAAAAGATCGAAATGGGCTCAGCAGTAAATAACATTCACATGGTCAGCAGCGAGTGCTGCCCAGTGATATAGCCAAGACTGTGATGGGGAAAGGCAAGACGGGAAAGGGTGTAGGTGGGATATGCAGGTATGAAGGTGCATGTGTGCAGATGTGCTAAATTCTCACCCAGCGTACAGAAAATAACTAATACCCAAGACATCTGCATAAGCATTTTCTTTATAAATGAGTAGGTAATTACTAGGGGAAAAAAAAAAACACTAAAAAGGGGTGGGCAGGGAGAATGGTTATCTCTGGAGAGAACTCTGAGGGGGTAAGAGGCAGGGCAGGGGATAAACATTTTGACTCTTTACAAACTATCTTCAAAGTACATTTATACAAATAAATTCTTTTGAAAAACTAAAAAGAAGATAAAATGTGTATTAACCTGCGGTGGAAGCTCTAGTTAAAAGAACAATGATGCTTGAGATCAGGCACAAGGTGATTTTCCTTCTGATTGCAAAATGATAAGCACCTAGCTGTGGCTGTCCCTTCTTGCAGCTCTCCTACACAAAGATAATAAAGGTGGAACCTGAAGAGAAGGAAAACACTACCCTGTAGTAGGTTACTTCAGGTGCTTCATTTGAGATTTCTCATTGCGATGGAAAGTAACAATAACTTCAGCTCTACAAATCCAGGAAGTTGCGCAAAGTGGGGAAGTCAGTTCTTAAATCAAGGAAGTATGGGAGTTCAATTGAATAGCTGGGCTGTCTTCGTAATTGGAGTAAATGATAATATCTAGCATGTCAATTAGATGTTAAGTTTCTCTGAAGCTCCAAAGTTGTGTTAAGTGTAGATAAGCCCCAACAAATTTTTAAAGATTAGAGATGAGTGTGTATTCCTCAGTCCTGAGGAAAAAAGAAGGTTAGGCTAATGAGTGTGAAAAATAACAGCTAAAAATTTGCAAGAACTGTACCCAGTGTCTATCTCTTTAAATATTATTTCCTAAATATTACATTATAATATAATATTCATGAAATTCACAAGTGGCTCTAATTTGAGGTGCTGCTGCCATTCGCAATGACAGAGGACCCATACAAGAGGAAATCCGAAACTTGGATTTTAATGAGTTCCAATTTTTAACCAGTGATTCTGAAGCACCTCCACTCCACAACATCTTTGGGCTACTGTAGGGCCCCTAAATTTTTTAATTCTACTACCCTCTTCAAATGAATAAAATAAAACCCAAAACAGCACCAGAAAGCCTAGAGCCCACTCAGCAGGGCCGTCTCCATCAGACAACTCTGGGTGATAGAGAGGAAGGAGCAAGAACAGAGCTGAGAAAAACTGAGCCTCAAGAATGCTACGTGATCAAGGGTTCTGTTTTACGCACAGAAATATGAACAGAGCTGCTCTAATACTGACTGAAGGAAGGAGTAAGGAAGCAAGAAAAAGAACAACAATTACCACTGCTTTTAGAGTAATCACTGCCCTACATGTTCAGAGAAACTTACATGTCAGCTGACCATGGCTGACAATAAACACAATGTCATTCATTTAATTCTCTTTATGTAGTTTTCAAAGAGTAGAAAAGCACCTTAACCTTCTCTTTATGCTACCAAAAGAGACATATACTGGTAAAAAGAAATCAGGAGTTTCTGATTTCCCAGGAAACAATAAGTGGTTCTCTTTTAGACTATCCAGGTAAGAGAATAAAACACTTTGTAACTCCTAAAGACCCCAAGATGGGTAGTCCCAGTGGGAGGACTACCACCTGAACTCCAGATCTTTCTTTTCTAAGTTTCTGCTGGCATTTCACCTCAAGCCTGTGCAAAGAGCAACTGCAGAATCAGCAGAGCTGACTGATGCGTCAGGTCCTCACTAGTTTGGAGAGAGCCAGAGCCTCCCAGGGTTGCCACCTTGCCTGAAGCTCTGACAAGACTGGGCTGATCGTTCACATTCTCTGATGTCTCGGGACCTGGAGATTTGCTCTGTGCTCTGGGCACCAAACAGTGATATAGTTAAGACCTAAACATTTCTGAAATTCTTTTTTTCCTCAGTTAAGCCTGGCCGACTGTCCAGAAGAGATGAAGAGGTGAGCATTGGTGATAGGCATGAGGACTGGCTTAGAAGCTGTGGTTGTTGGGGAATCAGCAACTGTGCCTTGTAGCACTTCCACTGTAGTTTCATACAGAAACCAGGCAGAGACACTACAAATTTCCTCCAAGAGTCCCTTCCTCCCTGATAAATGCACATACACGCTGAACACTTCACCTACAACTTCTAGAGGGACCAGAGCTAGTCACGGAAGAACAGCTGTTTTTAGCTGAGCTATCTTATCATTACTGGAAATAAGAGACAGAAATATATTTCTTTCAACTTTTGTCTAGTTTGAATTTAAGACAACATTTTAATTCACCTGACGAATGTGGTGCATGTTAAGATTTCTCTGTGTTAGTGACAGTCAGCGTACCATATTTCCCAATTATAAATTGTCATTCCAAGCAAGCATCTTCACTCCCAACCTTTCTTTTACTGCTGTGTCGCCGTGCTTAACTTCAAGTTCCCTTTACATCCTCACATACAGTTTTTGACCCACTGACCTAACAGATCCTCTCAGCAACTGAACAAGCTCCATGTCGCAGCTTCTAACACACACTGGTGAAAGCGCGAACCCTGTGCCACCAGAGAATCACAGGTGAGAGCGGAGTGGGGCAGCTCTCTGAGCTGCTGTTTTCCTTGTAGGTCCTGATTGTGAATAGCACCTATATAGACACATCTGGGTGAAATTTGGCTGCTAATTCAACCAGTTGGCTACTGGATTGCAAGACAAGAAATAATAGATGTGTTGAATTTTATCTAATTGGTATTCTCTGACATAATAATTTTGTAAATGGAATCACTTTACAAATTAAATATAGAAAAGCTATTAGTATCATCTGGTTTCTAAGCAACCATTTCATTAAGAAAAGCTCTACTTGGGAAAAACATCTGTTTGTCAGTAAGGTTTCTGCTGTCATCACATCAATTTGTGGGGAAAAAGCCACGGGTCACCCTGCAATTTGGTGATGCCTAGTTGTGAGAAGGTCAGCGGGGGGTACTATAATGGAGGGAGCCATCTGTTTCAATCTGCGCTAGTCCCTGAAACTTGTTACCATGAAATTATTCAGTTTTCTTACACAGCCACATAATTAAAAAACAAAAAACAAAAAACAACACATTATCTTCTGATTATAAAAGTAATAAATGTTTATACTAGAAAATGTGAAAAATATAAGAAAAAGGCACAAACAAGAAAATAAAGAGCAATTTGAGTTTTTGACACTTTCATGTTAGATCTCATTTGAAAAATGAATCCTACAGTGAAAAAAAAAATTGAAAACACTGGCCTAAAATAATTCCATATTGTTTTACCTTTTTCATCTGCAATTAGGGTGTTTTTTTGCAATGGCTCAGGGCTGTGTGTTGGACAACTGAGTTCAGAGATTTGCAGACACAGCCAAATGCATACACACAGCATTTCACACAAACAGGCTCAAAAAGAGACAGCATTCTCTACCAGGCGTGAGGAGCAGGCGATGAAATAATAATTGTGTGGCATGACACATCACAGATGACGTGTTATAAAACTTCATTGCTAGGTCGGATAGATGGCCTAAGATCATAGTTTTTTTCAAATCCTTTTTTTTCTTACAAGCAGCAGAAGTTTGTTTCATATAAAATCTTTAGAGGAGGCTCAATTAAAGAGAGAAAAGCAGAGTCCTCTGGTTGGAGGAGGGTTGCCTGGTGCCCCGAGCCCACCCAGCCCACCCCTTCTTCACTGATCCCAAAGGTCCTGTAGAACACAGGCATTCACACAGTCCTTCCGGTCCACAGCCCCTCACTGCCACAGCACTGCAGCTGTGCTGTTCCCTTGGTCCTGAACACTTTTCCTTCCCCTCTGTACTAGTTAATTCCTAATCATCCACCAGCTCTCAGCTTATTGGCCACTTCCTCCTCCCCCTCCCTGTCATGTAAAATGACCCCAAGACAGTTTCTTTTATCACAGTGTACCTTTTCTTCTCAGTATATTTCCCATTGTTTTTCTGAGATTATTTGATTAATATTTACCCCTTCCTGTCTTCCCCCACTCTTGACTGTAAATCCCACGAAGGCAGTGCATGACTCACAGTGCCCTCCCACCTAGTAAGTGCTCAAAAAATATTTGTTGGATGAATGAACAAACATTTTAAACCATCAAGAAAAAGAAATCAATGGTCAAAAATATTTTACAATTCTTTCTGTCCCTATCTAAAGTCAGCTTACCAATTATGAAAAACAAAAGTTGGACGTAAAGTGCTAGAGTGCTTCTAAAACAGCCTTCTCCTGAGAAAGAAAACTTTCGCAATCATGCCCTGGCAGGTGGAAGAGAGAGATGACCTCATTAGGTCTTTGGTAGCTCAATGTTTGTGATCCGTTCCCAGAGGCTCAGTTCGTTCCCAAACTCCCAGGCTCTTCAGGGACAGCAGAGATACCACGCAGTCAGGAAACAAAACCATCTTTAAAAGTCTAATATAAGAATGTAAAAATGAGTTGCCAAAACTGTACAGACCCCATTTAACTGCACTTTTTCACCACCGCCTAAGAGCTCGACCTGACCAAAGAAGCGGAAATTAACGCTTCAGTTAAAAATGTTAAACATATGATTCAGCAACAAAAGGAACTAACTATGTCAGGCCTAATAAAAAAATATAATTGGGCTTATTAAGTGTGTGAACAGATTCAAGGATCATCGTAGTCACATCTGGTGAGGTCAGGAATTTTAATTTGTATATGAACTGAAGGGTCCTGTAGGCTGCTTGCTCTCCGTTTTGGGATGGAAAGGTAAGAGCAAAGTGCCCTTCCAGCTGCTACACCAAAGTAGTTCCAGTAAAATGAACTGATTTCTTAGACAGTAAAGGAATACTGTACTTGCCGATGAGTCTAATGAGAAACTTGATAGTTTACTTATGAGCTCTCTCACTATTTTATTCTCCTTAAGTTGCCTTTGAATTCCACCTTTACTAATGAAAGGGTGACTCCAGGACAAAACTTAAAGAGCTGTTCTTCAGGGAAGGTACTTGTACCTTCTTAATGTTTTGTAGACATTTAAGCAACTGACACTTACCCAAGGCACCTCACAATTGCCCCCTTAGCAGTGAATCAGTCTTTGTGACAGCTGGCTTACGTGAATAGGGAGATAAAGAGTTTGAAATGAGCTCTGGAAATTAAGAAGTATTTAATTGTTTGGCTGAAAATGTCAGGATCTGGTTCCACAGTTCACTTTTACTATCTGCAAGAGCAGAGGCCATGATGATTTGAGAGCGGTAAGGAAACGGAATGGAGGGAGGAAGGAAGCACAAAGAGGGATAAGAGCTCTGGACGTGACTCCAGACTCCATCACTCACTGGCTGGCCCTTTACTGGTAACAACCTATGAGCCTGGATTTCTTTGTCTGAAAAATGGGGAGATACATTGACTCTCATAGGGTGCGGTAAGGAGTAAATGAAATAATGTTAAGTTACATCTGATATGTGGTTGGTGCTCAGCAAATTGTGAATGAAGGTGGAAACGGGAGGGAGGTGGGGAGGGCTGAGGGGGTGGGCTGGGATGGGAGTAAAAGGCAGAAAACTGTACTTGAACAATAATTAAAATAAAGAAATCATGAATGAAAATAAGAAAAAGGACTTACATAAGTAATAATTACCAATAAGCATGGAATCCCAGAAGCCCATCGCCAAGACATTACTGGTAGGCTGGGAACAGTGAGCCTTTAAAGGTGCCCGAGAGCCCACAGAAAAGCGCAGATGTCGGCACTCCGACTGCTCCTCTCCACACTGCAGCCCAGTCCCGCTCTTCCCTTCACGCCCACTTGGCTCTACTACCAGCCCGAACTGCCGCCCTCCTTCATACTTGCCCTGCTCTTGCACATCTTCCTACCTTTGCTTTTCTTTCAGCTTTAATCCCTAATCTCCATCTGCAGGGGTCTCCATCTGCAGGGGTCTAACCCTGCCCATCAGGGTCCTAAAAGTTCCATGAAAAACTACTGCTCTGAATTTTTAAAGTTTATTTTTTAAGATGCACAGTTTAGAGATTTCTGGTATCATTCACAAGGTTATACAATGACCACTATCTAATTCTACAACTTTTCACTAGTCCCCAAAGAAACCTCATATCTATTATCAGTCACTCCCATCCCTCTCTCCTCCTGTACATTAGCAACCACTAATCTACTTTCTATTTGTAAGGATTTGCCTATTCTGGGTGTTTTATATGAATGGAATCACACAATATGTGGTCTTTTGTGTCTGACTTCTTTCACTTACCATGCTTTCAAGGTTCATCCATTTTGCAGCATGAATCAGCACTTCATTCCTTTTTATTGCCAAATAATATTCTATTGTAAAGATATACCACACTGTATTTATCCATTTATCAGGGGATGGATATTTAGGTTGTTTCTGTTTTTTGGCCATTATGAATAACACCATTACGAGCATTCGCATATTGCTCTTATGTGGATACATGTTTTCTTCTCTTGGGCAATTATCTAGGGATGGAACTGGCTGGCTGTATGGTAACTGTTTAGCCTTGGAAAACCGTCAGACTGTCTTCCAGAGCAGCTGTACCATTTCACATTCCCATCAGCAGTGTACGAGGGTTCTGATTTCTCTGTGGCCTCATAATTTGTATTAAAGTAAGCTATTTTTACATGTCATTTATTGGAATGAGAGACACAACAAGTATCAAAAGTTCTATACAGAGAACTACATGTTTACACAACCCACAATCTCAGTTGACCACGTAAATCCCAGGGGTGGATTTCTGAAGCCTCTTTCCCAGTGCTCCGAAAGTGATGCGGAGGCCCTCCGCACTGAACCTGTGAAGACCACCGGTGGGCAGCGGGGCAGGCAGCATGAGGTAACATGCTCTCATGCTCCACACACAAGAGATGAGTTTCAAAGATACACACTGAGACTGCTTACAATGTAATACTACACGTTGCCAAATGAGCAAAACCACACACACACAAAATCAAGCAAACATGAGGTCAGCATATTATTAAATTATAGGAAGAGTCGATTTATAGTGACACTATTCCCCGTAGGCCAGCTGGTTCTCCTACATCATGACCATCTGAAAACTCAGCTTTCACACCTTGCGGACAGGAACAACATGGGCACCAGGATTATTTTTCCCTATAGCATAGTCTTCAGAGCCAGAGCAATTTAAGACTCAAATCTTGATTTCTTTTCTTTGCAGTGGGACATTATCAGTCTTTATTTTTTAAGTATATTTTACTAATTATGCTATTACAGCTATCCCTTTTTTTTCTCCCTTTTGCTCCCCTCCATCAAATCTCGATATTGACGCTTACTGTCTGTGTCTCTTTAGCTCCACTTGTGGAGCCCCAGTCCCCTCCCTGACAGACGGGAATGATCCCTGACTTTCCTGGTTGCCATGACTGGCACACAACAGGCACTCGGTAAATGCTAACTTCCATAGTACTTCTTGCCATCTCTCTTACATGGCAATTATCCAGGGAAAATAACAAAACTTGAAGTAGCCAGTTCATCATTTACTACGTAGTAAAAATACTAAACTGCTAAATATGCTTTTTTAAATATATATATATTTATTTGTTTATTTTTAGACAGAGGGGAAGGGAGGGAGAAAGAGAGGGAGAGAAGCATCAATGTGTGGTTGCCTCTTGCGTGCCCCCTACTGGGGATCTGGCCTGCAACCCAAGCATGTGCCCTGACTGGGAATCAAACCAGTGACCCTTTGGTTTGCAGGCTGGTACTCAATCCACTGAGCCACACCAGTCAGGGCCTAAACTGCTAAATATTCTGATGCAAATCTGAATATACCAATCTTCAACTGACAGTGGAAAACAATGGAGAGACAGTTGAAAAATAAAGCTAATGTAAAACTCAAATGTTCTGCACTTGACATGCAGTCTCTGACTTGAGGGGAAGGGCATCATATACCTTGCCTGGGCTGTCGAAAGATAAGGTGCTGTGAAGTGGGAATGCCTGGAAAATGAGTCTTGTGCCAATTCCACCACTTTCCCAGCTTTTGTGACTGTAGGCAAGTCAATTCTTCATTTATAAAAGGATTATAATATCTGCTTTTATTGTATTTCAGGACTGCTGACAGATTCAGATCTCTCTAGATGATTAAGCATTATTCAATTTTAATAAATATTATTGATAATCACAATCATAATATTTTTTAAAGCACAACAATAGGGCCAATTTCTACCATTATTTGAAGTTCTAGAGAAGTAACATAGTGTATTGAAAAGGAAAGAACAAGACTTGGAGGCCAAGAAAAAGGTTCAAATTACTTGCTATGTAATTTTGGAAAAGGGATTTAACCTATCTAAATCTCAGAATCTTTAGCTGTAAAATGGGGTATCTCACATCATACCCAAAAATTAGCTCAAAATGATCACAGACCTAAAACTATACAATTCTTGGAAGACTACACAGAAGTAAATCTTTAATATCTTTGGTTAGACATTGATTTCTTAGAAATGACACCAAAAGTGCAAGAAATAAATGAGAATCAAAAGTAAAAAGTTTTGTGCTTTAAATGACACCATTAGCTAGAGAAAAGACAACCCACAGAATGGCAGAAAATATTTATGACTCATATACTTGATTAAAAAACCTGTTTCCAGAATATATAAAGAATTCTTACAACTTAAATAATAAAAAAAAAAACAATTTTAAAAATGGGCAAAGAATCTAAAAAGACATTTCTCCAAAGATAAAATACAAATGGATGATTAGCTCATAAAAAGATGCTCAATATCATCAGTCACTAGAGAAATGCAAATCAAAATCACAGTGAGAAACCACTTCCCACCCACTAGGATGGGAGTCAAAAACAGACAATAACAAGCATTGGCAAGGATGCAGAAAAACTGGAACCCTCATACACTGCTGATAGAAAAGTAAAATGGTGCAGTAACTTTGAAAAACAGTTTGGCAGTTCCTCAAAAATTAAGTATACAGTTACTATGTGACCCGGCAATTCCACTCCTCGGTGTATACCCAGGAGAAGTGAAAATATATGTCCACATAGCAACTTGTACATAAATATTCATAGCAGTGTTATTCATTATAGTCAAAAGTGAAAATAACCCAAAGGAACATCAATCAACTGATGAACAGATAAACAATATTGTTAGTTAATCAATACAATAAAATGCTTTTCAGCTTTAAGAAGTAATGAAGTCTCAACCCATGCTATGACATGAATGAATCTCAAAAACATTAAGTGAAAGGAGCCAGACACAGGAGATCACACATTGTGTGATTCTATTTACATGAAGTGCCCAGAACAAGCAATCCCACAGAAACAAAAAGTGGGTTCGTGATTGCCAGGGGCAGGGGGAGTAGGAAATGTAAAGTGACTGATAATAGATACCACGTTTCTTTTTTGAAATTATGAAAAAGTTCTAAAATTAGACAGTGGTAGCAGTTGTGCTACTCTCTAAATATACTCAGAATCACTGAATTGTACATTTTAAATGGATGAATTTCAGGTACGTCAATTGTATCTCCAATAAGAAGTTTTAAAAATGGCGGTAACACCTGCTTCCCAGAGCTACTTCAGGAATTGACTGAGGTAGCATATACGAGAGACGTCTGCTAAATGCTCATTTGTTAATTAGGCGGTATAGAAACCAGGTCAGGACATAAAAGAAATCTTCCCATTTCAAGGACATAAGTGGAGATGATAAACTTCACAGGGCTGCGTTCCAAATTTCAATGCCAGATCCAATTAGATGGTCCTTGAAGGGGTAGAATTATTTTCAGTTAATGGTTTCCCAGCGTACTTCATTTGAGGCGGAACTCTGAGAATGAGATAGGGAGCTCAGTCTCCGACAAGTTAAGATCTGTAATGCTGCTCAGTTGAAACGCTGTAAAAACAATTTCTCCGTGAGCCTACCTTCCCCCCTGGCGGGCCCTTTGCCTTCTCTTTCCTTGGCTCTTTTGTCAGAAATGAAAACTGAAAGGAAGAGTTAGTGCGATCTGCTGGGGCATGTCTAGATGTTGAGATTCTCTTCACTACACACGCTGACTTTTACCTCTCAAGCTTGGCTCAGAATCTAGGTTTTTTTGTTTTGTTTTGTTTCTTTTTTTGTTTTTTTCCCCCCTTTTCAATGAGCCTGATAGTTTTATCCAAAGATCCTTTTGACACTGATAGGGTGCACTTGGATCCCTGAGTCCCTAAAATACATCTGCCTCTGGTGTTGCTTTCGGTGCGTCCTTCAATAATTGAAAGTGACTGAGAAGACACGCGAGCAGACCCACAGTATGGTGCATAACCTGGCTGTGATATTGTATTTGAAGATTATCACTGTGTTCATCACATTCTTTACTAAACACTGATTTCAAAACTGAAGTTTGAAAATGCCCAAATCACTGAATATAAGTTATGGGACTCTCAAGGACATATTTTTAACTCCAATTTTGGAAAAAGGAAGAACTTCCACTTCTTACCTTATCTAATACTTCCTTGTCACTTAAAATTGTTTTAAACAATGAAAAAAGAATATATAAGGAGTCTTAAAAAGGGGAGATACTTAATGGTGATGGTCTAAGAGTAAGTCATCCATTTATAAATTCTAGATTGCAAATGGAACTCAGCAAAGTGGTTTGTAATTCTCTGCCTGCAGAGGCTGCTCCTGAGCACGTGAGGGCAGCTGCTATAATAACTAAGTCAACCATCACTTTTTTACTAGGGCTAAAAGTAGATGCAGGCAATCTTCCATAAAATTAAAATTTAACTCACAGGAAATTTAGTTCTCAGGTTGTTGTGAGGGGCAGGTAATACACACATAAGAAATTCCTACATCAGGCACCAACAAACATCTATCTGTTGAATGAATGAGCTTGTTTAATTCCCCTCTGCCCTATGCTAAGACTGCAAAGTTAGTAAAAAAAAAATTACAAAAGAAATCCAAAATATCGATAAATTAAGTAAAAGGTGTATTGTAACTTTTACATGGAGCCATTTAGGCAGCCTAGAAAAGGAAAACATTAAACACACACTCACACACACAGCCCCCCAAACTAATGCTACTGAAGCCACAGCTAAGCGCTCCTAATGCTACGGGACATTTACGAGTGGGCTGGTCCCGTCTGACTGGAAGTCCAGCAAGGCTCCACTCCTGGAGTGCTTTAGGCCTGGGCAAAGAACATTGGCAATACAGGTGGGAAAATTCGGTTCCTTCTTTTCTTAATGGGAAATTCACCTAAGGCCTTGGTCTTTAAGTGTATGTTACAAACACCAAAAACATCAATTAATTCAAACTTGTCCATCGAGGGGAGCTGAGAACAGAAATTACACCTCTACCTCTCATGTTCTTCATCACCAAATTAGCTACTCACTGATTAGCGTGCCAATTAAAATTACTAAATACAAACACAAAACCAACAGTTGTGATTTTTATAGCAGACCCTAGGGGCTAATGAGCTCAATGGGCTAATCAGCTAAGAAGCTTGCTCCAAACAGCAATGTTGCCACATTAGAGGAACACACTGAGGCTTCCCAAACCCCCAGCCGTAAAAAAAATCAATGAGAAACATCTCCATCACGTTATTACAGTTTCTCAGGAAAAGTACAGAGTGACTTGTTTTCTGAGACTTATTAATTATAGGCATTTTAATTACAGGCACTTCATTGATTTCTTTAATTCCCATAAGTACCATCATTGTCATGTGGCTTCCTGGGCCCTGTCAGGCCCCAAACTGACCTCAATTCCTAGACTCTGGTCTCTCGGCTTCGGGGAATGACTTTCCCTCTCGAAACCTTGACTCTTTTAGCTTCTTTTCTCACCTAGTTGTCCTTTAACCTCTTTGGGTGATCATTTTGTCTCCTTTGAAGAATTTCCTTTTTGCTCTTTAACCTAGCCACAACTCACTGTTGTATGTTTCATATATAGTAGGCGCACAATAGATGTTTGCTGAATAAAGAATAAATCCCAAGGCTCAGGCCTTCATGGTTGTATATTTTGCCCTCTGTACTCTTTCTTAAGCTTCAACTACTAGATCTGTACAGAGTCAATTAGACCCAATTATACCAAGAGATAAGTAGTCAGTAAGGATCTGTACGTGCCTTTGTGCTCACAGAGAACCTTGACTTTTGCAGATAATCGGCATAAAGGACTGCATTGCTGGCTTCAGTTCTTCACGCCTCCTTGCATCCATGCCCTTTCCTCTGTGATTCGGCAGTTTATCCCACTAAAGGGACAGGGTATATTTCTCCACCACATGACTTGCTTCAGTCAACAGAATGAGGCAGCAGTGATAGGATTACAGCTCCAAAGTTAGGCCTGAAGAGGCCTCTTGAGTTTATTCTTGCTCTCTTACACTGCTGCCATCACCGAGGGAGCACGCCCCGGCAGGCCATCAGTCCAGGGATGACTGGAACATGTTTAGCAGAGCCACCACTGCTGGCTGACAGGCCTCCAGGGAGAAGCAGAGCTGCTGGACCAAGCCCACCCTAGGTCAGCTGAGCCACATGGGCCTATAGATGTGTGAGTGATGACAAATGATTGGTGTTTTAAGCTACTGAGTGTTGGGGTAGATTGCCATGTAGCAATAACTAACTAACTGATAGCATCAGCCTACTCAAGCTTTAGATCCGAGAGGGCACAGAGATCACCAGGTCATTACCTAGCAATCAAACAGCGGAAGTACAGTGGTCCTCCCTTACCAGCAGGTGCACTTTCCCTGGTTTCAGTTACTCTGATCAATCATGGTCCAAAAATATTAAAGGAGAGATTCCAGAAATAAACAAATCATAAGTTTTAAACTGCTCGCTGCTCCGAGCAGCAGGATGAAATCTCACAGCACCCTGCTCCACCCCACCTCGGACGTGATCACCCCCTTGTCCAGTGTGCCTGCACAGCAGACACCACCTGTCCACCAATCACTCCGCAGCCACCTCGGTTATCAGGTCCATCAGATCGATGGTCACGGTACCACTGTGCTTGTGTTCAAGTCATCCTTATTGCACTTACTAGTGGCCCCAAAGCCCAAGAACAGTGATGCTGGCATGTAGACACACCAAAGGAAGGGGTAAAGTACTTCCTATAAGTGACAAGACCAAAGTTCTCAAATTAAAGGAAAAAAGTCATATGCTGAGGTAGAAACAAACCCTCTGTCCATGAAATTGTGAAGAAGGAAAAAGAAAGTTGGGCTAGTTCTGCTGTTGCACTGCAAAATGCAAAAGTTGCCTGCATGGTACCTAATACATGCTTAGTCAAGATGGAAAGGTATTAAATTTGTGGGTGGAAAGAATGAGAAGAAAACATGTTCTGACTGACAGCAACACATAGTGCCAGAAGGCACTGAGCCTACAGAAAGACCTGAGTGAGTAACCCTCCAAAATGAGGGATACCAAGTGATTTACTGCAAGTGAGAAATGGTTACACAGACTCAGGAACAGGTTAGGACTAAATAATGCAGAAATGACTGAAAAGGCTGTGACTGCCCATGAAGATGCTGCCACATTTCTGGCAGAGTTGAGGAAGTTGATTACAGTTCAGACATCCACTGGGAGTCTTGGAACATACCACCTGCGGCAAGAGGGGACCACTGTCCCATACAATTCACTGATGTAGAGTGCACAGTTCAATGGCTCCTGGTGTACTCAGAGTGGTGCAACCCGTGCCCTTCAGCTATCACCTCCCAACCCTTTCTCCCCTCCCCGCAGCCCCAGGCAACAACTCATCTACTTTCTGTCTCTATAAACTTGCCTATTCTAGACATTTCATATAAAGGAACCATAAAGCATGTGTTTTTTTGTGACTGGCTTCTTTCACTTAACAATGTTTTCAAGGTTCATCCATGCTGCAGCAAGTTTCGTTAATCAATTTTTTAATGGCCTAATAACATTCTATCATATGTTAGAATGTTACCTGTTCAGCAGCTAATGAACATTTGTGCTGTTCCCACATCTGGGCTCTTATGAACACCCATGTACAAGTTTTTGTGCGGACAGACGTTTTCACTTTTCTTCGGCATATTACTAGGCCTGTGATTGCTCAAGTGGTAACTCTACATGTGTCTTTTCAAGGAACAGCCAGACTGGTTTCCAAAGCGGTGTATAATTTTGCATTCCTATTTAGCTCCCTTTTACAGTAAGAAGTTGAGGCCCAGAGGGATTAAGTAATTTGCCAGCATTCTTCTAGCTGAGAAGCAGGGAATGGGAGTCGCATCCAGGTGCTTCGTCTCCAGAGCCCTGGCTCCTGATGACCGTATTCCACTGACGGTGCCAAGAGACATGTGAGTTCATTCTGACTGTCTCATCATATCTGCCTCTTGCCCTTTTGGGTGACTAATTCTTTACCCCCCATTTCATGAGGTCCCTCCCTATATCTGGGATCCAAAAACTAATAGAGATGTGGAAAACAACAAAGAATCACAAAAGATAAATAAAAGTACTACAAAAAAATGTTTTGAAGAAGAAACATTAAATACCCTGAGATTATTTGAGTTTAAAGAGAGAGCAAAGGTACATATTGACAGTAGTCAAATACATAAAAGGTTAATGTAATAAGAGCTCATATGTGAGCCATTCTTTATCTCCTTGAATTCTGAGAAGTGGGATTTAGTCCATAGAACAAGTAAACATAAATAAAGGCCTCCTCAGCACTGTGAGACACTGAAACTCTATAAGGACCCTTTGGGAACCCTCCAGGAGTTTGAAATCGAGCCACGGAGAGGCTATAAGAAGATCGGCAGTCTTGTGGCTCTATGACTTTAGAGATTTGTGCAAACGCACATGACAGACACAGACTCAAAGTCCTTAAACCAGGACTCACTTACCCTGGATGGCAGACAAGTAGACAAAGGTGTCTTCATGCTCCAAGTTCTCCAGGAATACCTGGAACCACAAAATACAGCAGTGACATGACTCAAAAGAGCAAGCAAGATTGTGAGACCCTTATAGCAGCCTCAAAAGAATAAGTGCTTTTGTACTTATCTGTCTTAGCTAGCTAGACATTGGTCTGACTTTAAAGTCTTATGGAGAAAACAGCACATAAGTTTGAAGCCCCATTTTCATAATAGTTTAAAAAGGTAGGGTTAAGAGAAGCAGTCAAGTACCCACCAGGAGCAGGCATGGAAACCAAAATCTGGAGGAAAAGTCCATGACAGCCCATGGTGGACAACACTCTCACGTATAACGTGACAGACCACAGGCCATGACACACAGAAGGCCAGGTTTGGGGTTATGCCCAATGGGTGGCACATTTGCTGTAATTTGATTTTTCTCTCTTGCACTCAGAAAACATATGGAAATACAAGTGAGAGACAGAAACATTACTATTGGGATACATTTAAATCTGTTCTAATTCATTTTTAAAAATCTTTTCCAAATTTGAGCACTTCAGCTGACACTAATAACAAATTGCTCTCAGCACATCTCACAAAGGAACACACGGGGCATGTCACCCACTGTGGGTCCTGCTGATCTACAACATATGACAGTGACACGTTAGGTTTAGGCCCTAACATGAGGGTGAGAGAAAGACAGTGGCCATGTGCCTGTCCCTCCTGCTTGGTGTCTAGGGGAAGCGGGGGGTATGTTCCATGTGTAGTGACACGTCCTTTGCTGGCACAGTGATCCCCGACACCCACTGGGGGCTGCTGGTCTCCGCGTGTGCAGCATGTCAGGGGGCCTACGACTCATTCACTGGGAAGATGGCCAGGTTGGAAGAGGTAGAGATCATGTAGGAAGTAAAAGAAGCTTAATCCAGAGTAGCAGTGTGGGAATAAAGAGAAAGAGATAGATCTGAAACATTTCTTAGAAGAAAAAAAAACAACCAACAGGACTTTGATGACCTATTATGTACAGCAGAGGGAGATCAAACAAGTTTAAAATTCAAAAGATATTCACTCCATTCACCATCTAAATAGGAATGTGAAGAGGTATTTTTAATGATCCCTCAAAAAAATAGATATAATTTGAGGTTTTCAGCAACATTTTAATGACAACAAGTCCTTGACTCATTTCCATTCCTTGCTTTTCTCTTCTACAAAGTGGGGGGGGGGGGGCTGGGGTGGGGTGGCGGAAATACCAATACCGCAGCCTACAGACAATGTCTGAAAGGGCCTGGCTCAATAAACAGCAGTTATTTTTATACTATTGATCCTAATACTTTAGTGACTAAAAAACAAATGTTTCCAATCAGACTTACACTTCTTAGCCTAACGGCTAAACTACATGGAAGAGAAAATAGCAGCAGCAGCCGACCTTTCCTTGGTGCTCAATATGTGCCTATCACTGTAATTAGAGCTTTACGTGGATGGTTTTATCTTAAATCTTTCAACATAAAGTTTCTACACTTTACAAATGTAGAAATCGAGACAGAGAGTTTAAGTGACTTGCGCAAAAAATGGATCTGGAATTTGGTCAGTAGTCTCTAGACCACTTGCTCTTAACCCATACTGAGGTCAGGATAATTTCCACAAAAGGGAAAAGGTCCCCAGCTAAGCGTATGTATTCTCCCACATAAATCTATGATGCAGGAAACATCTTTTTCACTGTGATGGAGGGAGAAGAGGGAGGAGAACCAGTTCTGCTGAATGCCCCTTTAAAAGGGGCCCAGAGAAAACAGGTGGTTTATCTGGCTGGGTCACAGTGGTGACAGTGAATCTATTTACCAGAAAAATACTTTCCCAACTCTGGGAATTTGGTCGTACTGTTCCTTCCCCTCTTATTTCTTGTGCTCAAACTTCACTAGTTTGTTAAGGCCATATCAAGATCTACTTCCTCCAGAGTTCAGCTCTCTCCTTGTATGACTGTCCATAGCATTTCTCGCCTATAAACATTTTGGTGGTCTCTTCATGTTCAATTTAGCCTTGTGTGGTTACCCAGGTCTTTCCTATGCCCACGTCTTGCCTCCTCAGGACAATTACACATTCCCTGAAAGCACCCAGACAGGGCTGATACAGTCAGGCTCCAGCAAGGCTGCCCCACCCTGCGTGTGCGTGTCTGTAATGTGTTCTACTCACCTTGAGAAGCTTCTCTTGCACCTCAAGGGCTCTTGCTTCTCTCTGCTCTATCCAGCGAGAAAGAGTTCGCAGGGCAGCAGCCCGTGTGGGAATTTGAGGATCATAAGCAGATAGAAGAACTTCCTGGAGCTGTTCTGTGGTTATGCTTCCAGATTTCTGGCTTGTACTCCTGCTGGCCTCACTGACCTCCCAAGGACTGAGCGAAGCACTAGATGCTAGGCCAGGTTGGTCGGGTTTCTCAGGGCTTTGCTGTTGGTTGAGCTGGCCATGGGACACACCGGTGTCCCTCTCACGACTGTTTTGTTGCTGCTCTTCTATCTTCCCTTCTGGGTCCTTTTTGCTCAGGGCACTCTGGGCAGCCACACTGACAGCCGCGGTGGAAAAGGCCCCATGGGTAGAGATGGTGATGCGGAGATCTGTGGCCAGTTCTTGGATGACCGGGTCCGGGTATGTGAGGGAGACCTTCTCCAAGAGAGGCAGCAATTGCTTCAGGACAGCAAAGTCACCTGATTTCAACTACAAGATGAAAGGAAAAATGACGAACCCAAATCAACGTAGTGGATGTTAACATGACTGGAACCTAAGGCAACAACCATCCTGAGTAGAAGGGGCAGGGAGCAGATCTTGTTCCTGGTGTAATCAGCAGGTAGCCTGAATCTGGCACTAATAACCCTTGTTGAATAATTACAGCAAAAAACATTTATTGAATACTGACCATGTATAGGTACTTTTATAAGTTAAAAAATACATCAGTAATGTACATTATTACTCTTAATTTGTACAATATGATGGGCAGGACATGGTATCTTATAGTTTTAATTTGCATTAGCCAGGCTAACAGCACTGTTAATTATCTTTCCATGTTTACATTTCTTTTTCTGTGAACAGACTGTTCATATCCTTTGGACCCACTTACACATTAAACTATTTATCTCTACCGCTATTCTCACCAAATCCAATTTTAAAACTCAATCATATCATAAAATTCTTCCCCAGATTATTGTATTTTTTACTTTTATTGTATTTTTTATTTTACATACTTACTGCCATACAAAGATGAGTTCATAGTAGCAAAGTACTTAGTGCCTGACACAAAGTAAGTACTATATAAATGTTTTAAAAATAAATGTGATAAACGAAACACACATATTCATATCCCTATGATCTAGTTAAAATTATCTCCTTTTTAAACAGAGGGAAACTGAAGCACAGAACAGTTAAACAACAAGGTCACATAACTCAGAGATGGTAAGACGTGAACTCAACAAGTCTGGATCTAGAGCCTATATTCTTACCCAACACCCTACATGGTCTCAGTTGAACAAGCAAAGCTGTTTTCTAAAGTCACTGGTTAGCATATGATGGCACCTTAGGTCTGGAAAGGGATGGGATGATAATTGGAAAAAGGGAATTTCTCCTAGAAAGTACGAGTGAAAATTACATAAGACTTTATTTTTTCCAGGAGCTCCGTTCTAATAATGCCATAGGCCTTGACAGGAAAGGTACACGTGCAGTCGGTGAAGAAAACAAGAATCAGTGGGAATCTTTCTGTTTGAAAACGCTGGGAAAATGATCTTATGAGGTTTTGCGAGTCCTTGATAATTTGAAAACCTTGCAGGTTTTAAGTCCTTGTTAGAATAAGGCAGGGTATTTATTACTTATTCATTCACTTGTTTCATTATCCAACCAAACAACCAATTAACCAACTAACTGTTTTCGTAGGACCCATCTAACGTTCTCACTTTATACTACAAGTCTGCAGAATTGTCACTGTTCGCTTTCCCCACAACTGCTCTCCAAAGTAAATGAAAACCTGCAGCACATGACAGGTTTGTACATGTTAGACTGTCATCATAGGCTCCCCCCAGAATTCTTTGTTTAAACAATTAGAAACTATTGCAAAATTGGCATAAGGTAGAATTTCTAGTTCTGTAATGGATGCCAGCTTGTCTTCATGTGTAAAACAACTGACCATTCCCAGGTGACTGTATCTTAAGGAAGACAGTATGTATGTCTACAGTGAAGGCATATGTTACCTAAGAAAAAGGTAAATTTTATCAGGAATCTTTGTGGAACTGTTAAAGACATTTTAGAATAATTTTGCTAGTGTTGTTATCATGCTAGACTTCATTCAGTACCTCGGTTGTATTATGGCCTTTGCTTTTTTAAGCATCTGAAATGGGAGTATCTACTTATATCTATAGTACATGGACTCTTTTTCACTTCTATTATATACAACAATTTCTTTTTAAAAAACACCAACAACAAATAGACCAATAGGACCAAATAGAGAGCCCAGAAGTAGACCTAGGCAATACCATGAAGAAAAGAGACTTTTCAACAAATAGGGATAGAACAATTGGACACTGATGTGTGAAAGGAGAGAAGGAAGGAAGGAAGGAAGGAAGGAAGGAAGGAAGGAAGGAAGGAAGGAAGGAAGGAAGGAAGGAAGGAAAAGAATCCAGACATAGACCTTACATTATCACAGAAATTAATTCAAAATAGATCAGAGACTAAATGTAAAATGCAAAACTAAAAAATTCCTACAAGATAATATAGGAGAAAAATCTAGATGACCTTGAGTATGGTGATGACTTTTTTCAGTTTAAAAACCCAAGAAAAGAAACCCATGAAATAAATAACTGATAAGCTAGACTTCATTAAAATTAAAAACTTCTGCTCTGCAAAAGACAATGTCAAGAAAAAGAGAAGATGAGCCACAGACTAGGAGAAAATATTTGCAAAAGACACATCTGGTAAAGGACAGTTATCCAAAATATACACAGAACTCTTAAAAGTCGACAATAAGAAAACGAACAACCCAATTAAAAATGGGCAAAAGACCTGAACAGCCACCTCACCAAAGAAGATATACAGATATACAGCATAACAAATCCTATACCATCAAGGAACTGCAGATTAAAACAACAATGAGATACCACTACATACGTACTAGAACAACTAAAATCTAAAACAATGCCAAATGCTGGCAAGAATGTGGAGCAACAAGAAGTCTCACACATTGCTGGTGGGGATGCAAAATGGTCCAGCCACTTGCAAGATAGTTTGGCAATTTCTTACAAAACTAAACTTACTTTTGTCATATGCGCCAACAACCCTGCTCCTTATATTTGCTCAAATGAGTTGAAAACTTATGGCCATAAAACCTACACACAGATATTTATAGCAGCTTTATTCATAACTGCTAAAACTTGGAAGCAAGCAGGAGGTCCTTCAGTAGGTGAACATATAAGTAAATTGTAGTACATCTACATGATGAAATACTATTCAGCACCAAAAAGAAATGGGCTATCAAATCACAAAAGACATGGGGGAACCCTAAATACATATGACTGAGTAAAAGAAGTCAGTCTGAAAAGGCTACTTAGTATATGATTCCAATTATGTAATGTTCTGGAAAAGGCAAGACTGTGGAGACTATAGAAAGATCAGTGGTTCTCAGCAGTTAGGGGGTGGGGGGTGAACAAGCAGAGCACTGAGGATTCTTAGGACAGTGAAACCATTACGTATGGTAAATACATGTCATTATACATTTGTCAAAACCCAGAGTGTACACCATAAGCGAACTTTAATGTGAACCACAGAATGTGGGTGATGGTGATGTGCCAATGCAGGTCCAGTGATTGCAGCAGGTGCACCACCCTGTCACAGGATGCTGGCAGGGGGGTGGGCAGGTATATGGGAAATCTCGGTATGGTACTTCCTGCTCAATTTTTCTGTGCACCCAAAACTGCTCTAAAAAATCATCTATTAAAAGATCTGTTCTCCCTGTTTCCAAACTTCTTAGTCATTGGAAGATTCACCCTATTAAACCGGGTAACTCCTCTAATCACCATGGGCAGGTAGGTGGATTCTGAACCAAAGCGCTGGTAAGGCAATTAAAGCCAGGCATGCTCTCAGCTTCATAAGCCTACAGATTTCCCACTATTAGAATAATGAGAGAAATCTAAGACGACAGGTGCCAACCATTTGTTCATAAATATTAAAAAACAATTCCAAGGTATAAAGTAATAGTCACTTAATTGGTAGATGAGAAAACGGAAGCACTGAACAGTTAAGTACTTTTCCAGGGCCACCTAGGGATACCCCCAAAACGGGGAAGCGACCACGAAGCTCGCATTCTCCTCCTGTCACTGCTTCCCAGCACAGCTCTCAGAATTCTCTGCAGAAGCCCTGAGGCCCGAAGAAGCAGCCCTCAAGTGAGAGACAGACTCCTTTATCTGGCTGCCTCTCTGCGGAGTTTCTGGAATCCTTCAGGAATGAAATGAGCAGAGTTATGTCAGCCCACATCTGTGATTTCCTTCAGGGTGTCAGGAGTGAACTGGTCAGATGGTGAGTTGTTCTGAACTTCTGCAAGTTTTCAGTTTGAGAACTGGGAATTGGACTGGTGGGGCCGAGACTGAGGGTGGTGGGAAGGTGTTTCTTTCTAAGAGAAACAGTTGGTAAAAGGCATGACACCCAGAGGAGGCCAGGGAAAACCGCTTCCTGAGGGGACAGGGAAGTTACCAGCATCGTACTATTTTTACTGATGGCCAATCCTGAAATTTAGAAATGAGTTTGGAATTACAGTTGCCTTAAGCCTACACTTTCTCCTAATTAACTCCTCTTCCCAGACACTATGTCCTAATAATCACCTTAATTATACAAATTAGAAAGAAAAAAAAGAAAGGTTCAAATGCTATTAGATACTGTTTCATTAGCTAAACCAATGAATCCTAATTGGGAATAGGTACAGTATAATCTTCTAGATTCTGAAGCAAAAAAGCCCCTAAGCCTTAGACTGATTATCTGAAAACATAATTCAGAATTGTGACTTTTTTTCCAATGAAAAGACAGAAAACCCAGCATTACTCTAGAAGCTACTTAGAAATCCATGAATCAAACAGGAAAAAAAATTGATGTAGGGCAAAAGTATAGGGGTGACGTGTTCAAGTTCACTAAGCAACTGCAAAGTCAGAGGAATGAATCCAGGATGTCATCGGTGACTCAGGATGGCTCATGGAAGGGCAGGGACAGGTGAGGGGTATATTTGCATAAATCATGTGAGTCTCTCTTAGAACATTACTAATTTACACAGTCAGTCCCAAACAATGGGCTTTTAGAAAGGGAAATGGAGATTTCTATGTTCTATTTTTTCATTTGGGATATAGTTTGCAATGATAAACAAGAGGGAAGAAAAGCAAAAAAAAAAATTATGTTCTCAACTTATATAAAGAATTTTCAAATTAATACTCAACCACAAAAATAAAAACCAATCAGCAACTTAATCCAATATCAATTCAACTTAACAAAAACTACTCCACTGGTGAACTCCTCTTTGACAGTTCTATTAGCAGGGATAAAATAGAACTGTAGAAACTGAGCCAAAAATGTTTTTTTCTCAAACTACATGGTAAATATCAAATTAGGAGCCATAAGTAAATCTTCCAAGAAATGGGCTTCATGTTAACAACAGGCCAAAATAAAATTCCTTTTTTCTTTCAGGACATGCCAGAGATGGGAAATTCTAACATCAAAAATCACTATCAAATTTGAATCCTCAAACTCAAAAATCCATTCCCAAAGGGTTCCCTACTCATTACTAAGAACCATGGCTAGTGTGACTTCAGGTTAGATTTCATAGTACTTGCACTAAGCCCATTCTGCCTCCCGTAGTCTCCTAACCTACTGTGGTATATAATTAACCAGTGCCTCCCTTTCTGCCTTGTCTGGCAGTACTTTGTCCCTAGGTCTCTACATTTCAGCTATACCAGCCTTCTGTCAGTGTCTGAAGTACACCAAGCTCTTTCCTGCTTCCCAGCCTTTGCACAAGATGTTTTCTTTAATTGGAAGAGTTTCCCCCATCTGTCCCACACACTCCCAAATTCCTACCCATCGTTCACAACTTTCCTTAAACTTACACCTCCTCAGAAGAGACCTTCCCAGCCTAGGTTGGATGCTATGTTCTCTTGGTACCCTCCACTTCTCTTCTGAGGCACTTCATTCAATTCTAAGTATATTTTTTGAGCAGTTATTTGGTATCAGACTCTCTTACTGGACTGCAAGCTTCATGAGGGTAGAGACCATGTATTCTCTGACCACTGCTGTATTCACAGCACCTCAGCTCAGTATGTGGCACATGGCAAGTATGCGGTAAATATTTTTTGAGTGAATAAATTAAAAGAGTATAAATTACGTAGGTAAGATACAAACACTGGAAACAAAGCTTTACCATGCTACCTGACCCGAGTTGAATAATGGATCTGGGGCTAAAACGGAACTATTCAAAACAGATGGGACCCTAAGCAACCAGCAGGTTCCCCACCCCCACACCAACTGCAACAGCAGGGATGAGCTTTGCAAAGCCACTGCAGGGAGGGCAAGAGAATTCAGTGTTTGCCACGGATACAGAACACTGTGCTGGGGGCATCCAAAGCAGGCTTGTGCCAGGTCAGAAAGGGCCCTTCCCTTCTGATGATGACCACTGTGCGGGTGATAAGCTGGAAGTGGCACAATTTTCTAGTGCTCTACTTTGAAGAGAATTCTCATTAACAACTTGTTTATCCCGATTCTCCTCTGTGCAACATCCATTTATCTCTCGCAAGGGTATAGAAAGGAAACGCCAGGTTTTTCCTCTTCTCTTTCTCTTCTCCCTCCATTCAAGTTTGGCTCATGTTTGCAACTCACCTGGACAGCTCCTCCCAGCATGACAGCCACCAGCCCCATGGACATGCTCAGAGTCTGTGACTCCACGGTGCTCTCTGTCTGGTGCGCCACACTTGCACTTGCTCGCTGCAGGGTGGCTGCTACAAACTCCACCACCTGCCACGGAAATGGGATTTAGTATCAGTGAGGAGTAAGAAAAAAACAACTCAACGTTTTCTTCATATCGTCCACATCGACATCATGATAGCAAAAACCTTCAAGAACAATTGGAGCTGTGTGGCCAGCCTGGCGCTCGGTGTTTCTCATGCACAGTCTTACTTCAGCCTCACGCAAACCCCAGGCGGTCACTACTCGTAAACTCATTTCCAGATGAAGAATCTGAGACTTACAGAGGTTATCTGGTCCAGGCCACAGAGTCAATAAATAAGAAAGCCCATTTATACTTTCCCAAATGTCTTCATATTCTAATACAACGTCCTTGACTTTGCATGAATTTTGCCAGGAAATTAAAATGGAAAATGATTTGCCACCTTCTGACCATCTTAGAGGGCCCTAGATCTGCTTCTCCTGATAAGATTTCCTCCTCAAAAACACATCCCCCACCTCTGCCCTCTGACAGTCCAGTTCTAGGAAGCGAAGAAGGGGAAAGAGGTGTTCGATTTTACCTCGAAGCTGGTGTCCTCAAACGATCTGCACAAATGATCCAGAGTAATATTTTTTAAGTATCAAATATTTTTCAAGGATTAAGATTATTCATATATAACACTTTACATCACATTTGGCTAACAACTAAGCCTTAAATGGAATTAATTTGGTCAGCATCATTTTAACTGCATGTTGGTTAATCACCCTAAGCAGAACCACCTTTGAATAAAAGACAGCACACACACATGTGCATGCACACATGTGTGCATGCCCGTGCACACACACACACGGGGGATTAATGACTCAAAAGGGAAAAATCATTTTGAAAATGGGGCAGCTAAGATAGGTCATAATAAGCCTCTAAATACCATGCAAGCTTGCATGTTCAACTCTCTGGGCAAATTACATGCTATGCTAGAATCTTTATTGCAAGCTTAGAGTGGGAAAAAAAAAAAAGGCCTGTTAACACTTGTCTTTTAGAGTAAGGCAGGAAGCTAGAAAGGTTATTTAAAGTTCCATTCACTGAAATGTGCTGGTTATGGCGATTTTACCACCTCTGTAGCCCAGGACTTTACTAACACCAGAGTGAAGGACACTGGTCTTTTCAGAGAAACTGCTCACCTACCATCTTGGGCTACCATTTCGCCTTTAAAGAGTTTTCTAAAGCATATCTTGTTTATAGGAAGCTTCTATTTCAGCACAAGCATTGTTAAATTATTGGGAAAACTTATCTAGACTTCTGACTTTTTCTAAGTTCCTCTCCATGGAATATAAATATTTTAATGCTGCAAAACAAGTAGTATCATCCTGTTTTTGTTAAGAAGGAATTTTTTAAGTCTGTCTGTCTGTCTGCCTCTCTCCCTACATAGATTTTAAACCCTGAGAGCGATTACCTGGGGTGATAGTCAGATGTTATCACCATCTATGACACCCCCTCTCCCCCAAACTCCCTTGTAACAACAAAACCACCAGACCATTTGGATAACGGCTCTTCCCTGTTCCTACTACTCATTTCCTGTAATTTTCGTGGGGCTGCCAGCCACAAGAACAGGGATGTGACTGAAGCCTGTTGTGGACAGTGGGGAGAGACTTTTACTTTTAATTTAAAATTTTTTAAAGGTGCACCATTTAATGAAAAACAGAATGTCCTATCCCATTTCTCCCCCACTGATTCTGGCCCTACAAAGGCAACCATTTTTAATTTTGTAGCTGGTTAATTTAATAACAACAGTAAGCATTTATTGCTGACCAGGTACCATTCAGAACACATTACGGGTATTGACTCAATCCTCACAATAATCCTGTGGGGATGGATAAAGCTGCTGCCGCCATTCTGGCCAGTGAGGGGGAGGGACTGGAGGCCTCACTGGTGAGTGTGTAGATGTCAACTTAATCCTGCAGTTTTCAGTTTGCGAACACCACCCAAGTTCAGAATCTCCTGGGTTCAACCGCTTTCAAGAATAAACCTGCAGTCTTTTGCTGGGGTAGGGGCGGGGAGGTGGCCGTACAAAGTTGAAGAAGCAATCAAGGGGTCTACTGAAGCTGGCAGAGCCTTTCCACTTGTCTGAAGCTCTAAATTCAGCTCCATCTTTAGAGCTTATCTATGGCCTCCAGTCCTTCCAGGGTTCTGCAGTGAGAAGTAGCTTGCTTCTTTTTATTCTTTTCAAATTAATTTTAAAAACAATTTTATTGAAATATAGTGCTTTGTTTCTTGACTTCTCCCACGCAGGCATTTAGCTTCCCATTTTTTGAAGTTGCTAAAATAGCTACTATTTTCCAGTTTCCAAATATTATTATATTTTATTTTTTTAATATTTTATTTATTTATTTTTAGAGAGAGAGTAAAGAAAGAGAAAGAGAGAGAGAGAAACATCGATGTGTGAGAGATACATCAATCGGTTGCCTCTCACATGCCCACCCCAACTGGGGACCTAGCCTGCAACCCAGGCATGTGCCCTAACTGGGAATCGAACTGGTGACCCTTAGTTTTGTAGCCAGCACTCAATCCACTGAGCCACACCAGCCAGGGCCGAAAGATAATTAAATGAGACAAATTACTTTTGTATCAGCCTAAAACCATTGTTCCCTAATTAGGAATAAAGGGAGATAAGTGCAAAAGCTCAAGTCCTATCAGTTTTTAGACCATTTCCTCCTCCAACCAGCATCCTGAGAAAAAAACATAGGATCCGCATGAAAAAGTCCTCAGGGAACCGGTAAAAACACAGGATAAACAAATCACCCTACTGAGTAACATAACACAGGGTCAGTGAACTGAGGGACTAAGAGGACAGGAAAGAAATCATGACCATGATTTTCATTAAACAGTCACGATTAAGTCGAAACTGACAGGCAGCTGCAAATTTTCTCAGCGGGAGCTGTACTGAAATGCTGCTTAGCAACACCCGAAGGCAGATGACAATGAGAAGGATACAAAGAACTGAAGAATCAGATTTAAGTGTGACAGCCATAACATTTTACAACCGACTGCTCACCAACCAAGCAACAACTAATTCTGGTAAAGTGCTAAAATATGGCACCCGCACTGCTGATGCTTTATTACTTTTATTTCCTATTTTTAAAAATGCTGGTAAAAATTATGTCTGAGCCAATAAAATTCAGGTGCTGATTCACATAGTAGTCACTCCACTCCGAAAGTATTTTTTAAAAATCTTAAAATTTCACAGGCTATCAAGGAGATAAGCTATGAGTTAGACGATCTGAAAAAATCAAGGTGATTTGTGTTTTTCAAATTTGAGTTTCTGATCATTCTCCACTTCTGATGCACATTAGAATCACCCCAAGAGCATTAGAAAACACATATGCCCAGGCTCTAACAAAGACATGCTGAATCAGAATCTCTAAAAGTGGCCCAGGCATCAGTATTTTGAAAAAGATACCAGATGATTTTATTTGCACCAAAAGTTGACAACCACTATGATATAACATACAAACATTTAAAACAGTTCTTGAAGTTTTATGTGCATGAGAATCACCTCAGGGGCTTGTTAAACGTGCCAATTCCCAGGACCTGTGAAAGTGTTGATTCCCTCGGTCTGGTGTGGGCTCAGTAATTTGCATGTTTAACCAGCATGCCAGGTAACACTGATGCATGCGTCATTAAACCACACTCTGAGTAACATTTTTGGGGAAAGAACATAAAGAAACCAAACCAGGCAGGATCCAGAATGTGGCAGCCACCGACCTGAGCGATGTTTGTGAATATCTGCTCAGACATTCTCTCGCACAGAACAGCCACCAGCTGTAGGACCAGCAGCTTCTGCTCTTGGCCTTCCACCAGAAGAGTCTGGTGCTGCTCCAATTCCAACAGGCTTTTGCTGGAGAAGGGCTGCGTTTTTAACTCTGCTTCACTTTCCACGGCCACACGAGTCAACTCCTATCAGTGTAGGAGAAAAGCAAAAATGAAGAAAAAGCCTGTAGAACAAAGGGCTCAGAAACAGTGAGAAAACTCTGTCTGAGATGTGTATTCAAAGAAGTGTCTGTGTTCACTGTAGCATTATTTATAATGGCCCAAAGTCGGAAACAAAAATGTCCAGCAACAAGAGAATCAATAAATTATAATATATTTATGATATATTGGCAGTTGAAATAAATGAACTAGGTCTATGTGGGTATCGGAATAAAGAGATCTCAAAAACACCGTGGAGCGAAAAACGTAAGTGGCAGAATAGTACATACACTATGACACCCTGTATGTGAAATGTAAAACCTCATAATGAAAAACACACACAATGTACTTGGCCAGATGTTTATGATCTCTATCACTAGCCTTCTTGAACATTTCCAAACCCTTAGAGACTATTAGATGCCTTCAGCACCGCATCCCTTTTTCCCTAAGATATTTAGAACTTCTACCAATAGATAATTCATTACTGTGGGTTTTATAGACGTTCCCCCTACCCTTCACAGGGCAAATTTCCTTGGGAAAGAAAAACCTTAAGTTATTTAACAATTAATGCTTTAACAAAGTAACTGACAGTTTAGAGCAGTGCTTCCCAACTGTGCCTGAGCAATTTCACTCCCCAGGGGAGCATTTAGCAATGCCTGGGGACATTTTTGGTCATCGTAATTGGAGGATGATATGAGCACCTAGTGGGTAGAGGTCAGAGATGCTGCTAAACATCATACAATGAACAGGAAGCTCCCCAAAGCCAGAAGGCCCCCTCCCATCTCCCCTTCACCTGCTGCCAACAAAAATTACCCAGCCCAAAATGTCAATAATTACCAAGGTGGGAAAGCCTTGGTTTAGAGCAAAGAAAGCCCTCTGCTTTTTTTTAAACAAAAAAAAAAAAAAAAAATTCTAAGTATCCAATTAAAGGGATACATTCTTTTTTCCTTTGTTTTTCCTCCCTTTTTTTGTTTGTTTTTTTAATTTAGTTTTTTAAAATATATTTTAAGAAGATATATTCTTATAATGTTATTTACAATGAGCGGCTGGGCACGGGGATGGATGTAAACATTGGAGGTAAAACAGCATCAGAAAGTATCCCCTACTTCACATCGGAGAGGTGTCAGCCCTACTTCCCCCCTTGCATGCTCCAGCACCTCCACCATCCTTAAAATCCACACACATTCTCTTGGAATAGATACTTTACTTAGAGAAAATAATGAAGAAGGCAGAACTGGAGGACAGGGAACCAGAGATCACCTGGCTTGTGTTCTCAAACAGTGCAAATAAGAAGCAACAAACTGTATGGGTCCAGGTTACCGTGGGAGATCAGGACAAAAGGAAGCACAACCACCAGAGCTAAGAAGCAAACCCAGGAAAGGTTGCAAGGGGCTACAGAATGAAATGAGAGACAGAACTACTAAATCTCCTTTCCAAATACCTAACAAAACAATAGTCAGAAAGGATAAGGGATTACTCTATAGCTGTAAAACCTGCTATTAACTTCAAAAGAGTTCTTCCTGTGAACACAGAGCAAAGATTAACCCTTTCATAGATCACGGTTCTGCTTTGGTCCTAAGATCTCAGTGTTGAAGTCATTCAATCATGTGTGTATTGCCAAAGATAAGTTTCTTCTTTTTACCAAACCTACTAAAAGATAAATTACCCTCATGTTCTCTGATTATTTTTCCTAATAGGACCTAGTTTTAGAACCTGAAATTATGACGGCCTTTAAAATTCAAAGGGGCTCCTGATACTACCCTGATATAAAGCTGGCCATGAACTGTATATACAGCTCTTACCTTCAAACAGAAGATGAAGAAGTCACCAGCCAAACCACTTTCCTGGCAGTGGGACAGCAAGTCCCCAAGATGCTCTACCTGGCACTGCTCTGAGGACACCTTCTGGTATAGGGCTTCATCTTCATCACTGCAATGTGGAGTCAATTTATCTTGGTAAGATTGATCACCCAGAGATATTTTTTTGAAACCCATTAATAATATTCTAAAGTGACATACAACATATCATTAGAAATATCTCAAAATTGTGTTTAAATTATTTTCCTGTTACCCCAGAGGGGGAAAAATCCATGCTTGCATATAGGAAAATTTGTTGTGGTGATTCCAAGGAGATTATAGCCCCTTAAAAGTCCACACAGAGACCCCAGGTAAAGGATCTGATAGCATTCCTTATTCACTATTTTTCCTACCATGAAGAGAAACTAGTTTCAGTAAGAACAGTTGATTCTGATATATGTGCACTAAGAAGTATACCAAAGACTTGTTAAGATAGCAGTAAGTTTTAACTACTGATAAGTTAAATACTATAAAATTCTCTGGCACTGGCTGGTGTAGCTCAGTGGATTGAGCATGGGCCTGTAAACCAAGGGATCGTGGTTCGATTCCCAGTCAGAGCACATGCCTGGGTTGCAGGCCAGTTCTCAGCAGGGGACACACTAGAGGCAACCATACATTGATGTTTCTCTCCCTCTCTCCCTCTCTCTTTCCCTTCCTCTAAAGATAAATAAATAAAATGTTTTTTAAAAATAAATAATAAATAAATAAAATTCTCTGTATATTCACAAAAGTGGTCCCTGCTTAAACTGTTCCAAAGTGTTTTTTTAAAAAAACATGCCAGAACCCTGACTCGTATGGCTCAGTGGGTTGGGCATTGTCCCCTGAACGAAAGAGCTGCGGGTTCAATTTCTGGTCAGGGCTCACACCTGGGTTGTAGGCCAGGTCCCCAGTTGGGGGTGTGAGACAGGCAACCGATTGATGTTTCTCTCCTTTTCCTTCTCCCTCCCTTCCCATCTTCCTAAAAATAAATAAATAAAATATTTTTAAAAATAAACATGCCAGAATTTTTTTAACTCTTTCTGTTTGGAGGCATATTTATAACCAAAGAACCTACCAATGCTCAACAAAACAACTCTCAATAAATTACTAGGTTGAGTTTGTACAGGTAATTCTGTTTGCAATCATTGTGGTTTTTCTTGTTTTCCTCAAGTCCATCGTATTGAAAGAGTGTTCTAAAATTTAAAGTTAGACGTGGATTAAAAAATTACATTTAAACCCTTTAACAAATTGCAGCATATGTAATGTGATGTGGAGTAGCTGCCGCCAGTTAAATACTATATGAACTCTGATCAACAAGGTTTACATTTTGAGGTACTAACATCTACACATATCACCCAGAAAATGGAAATAGCTTAAAATATACTTGGGAGATGTTGGAGAAATAAATAATCCATTCCAATAACATTTATTAAGCACCTTCTAGTCAATCTCTAGGAGAAACAAAGCCCCACTATAAAATTATCATAAAAGACAGCTATCAAGCAATTTCCCTTAGGAATAAGTCTGGCTCTGAACATATACCACTTTGAGAGGGAGAAAGAACACTGGTCTGCCCTTTGCTCGGACTCACTGGTGAAGACTTTGCGAAGCACGTGGGCTTGCCATGATGCAGAGCCTTGAGGCTCCAGTGAACTGCACCCACTATCAGCTAGTATCTAGTGAAAAACTGGAGGATTACTTAAGGCTCACATTTCACTTAGAGATTATAATAAACAGGAGCACCTCAGCCTCAGCCTCTTCAGGTTCTGGTTTCCTTTCTATCAGCGCCCCTTAGTGGACAAGCCACAGAATGGCCTTTTCGGCACAATTGCATCCGAAAAGAGACAGCAAGGATGGTTGGACTCACCAAATGGCCTCTTTGATGGTAATCACTATGCCACCTTGAGTGGCAGCTCTAAACTGACACAGGGAATGGAGAGAAGGCACAGATTTGTCCAATCCCACAAAACCTTTCAGGCTGGCAATTGCTTTCTTCCTCTCCAGTTTCCCCAGAATCCATAATAAGATTTCTTGGCAAAGTGACCTGGCAGGAAAAAACAGTTATAAATGAGCTTGTCATCTTACCCTACACATCTAACAAGACAGAAAGAAACACTGTCGGGTCCCACTGCATTCTAAATACTGGCACGATCACCTAGTGCTACTACTGAAGTGCAGGAGTGGAAAGTATGCTTCATGTGAATTTCAGAACACAAATATCCTGAAATCCAATGAAAGAAGGACTGATCTTTGACTCTAGAAGCAACCTTGATATGACATATGAGTCCCACGTGAATTTTTTTTAATAATACCTAATGTAGCCATTGTTTTTGGATCAGGCACTGTGAAAGAAAATTGACACTGATGAAACCATCACTATCAATGGGCCCAATTGCTAGTGACCAAGAAACGGCATGCTGACAAATTCTTGCTGACTCCTCATCCCCTTTTACTGGTGCCAATCAACTAGGAGAGGAATGGAATATACATTTGCGTCTTCCTTCTCAGTCTCTGATGTGGACATGACAGTGCTATGAGAACTTGGGTTTCAAAACTGAGACAAGAGTTATTATATGGATGGTGCTTTGAAGCCAAATTCATGTGTTTATAGTCTCCATCTTCCAGCGCACTTACCATTGTCACTTCCCTATGGCTTTGGGCCGCAATGACGCACTAACCAAAAGTTAGAGTCAAAGGCAATGTGTAAGCTTTGACTAATATGCAAGACTTGAACAGTGTGGATGGAGCTTAGGGACACCAACCCCCCTGCATAGTCGAAAATCCATGTATAACTTTGACTCCCCCAAAACTTAAGCTGTCCCTTGGTATCTGTGGAGAATTGGTCCCAGAACCCCTTGCAAATTCCAAACTCTGAAGACGCTCAGGCCCCTACATAAAATGGCAGAGATTAATACATACAGTTGGCCCTTCACAACCATGGACTCACAAACCATGGACTGAAAACAGCACAGGTATTTGTTGAAAGAAACAGTGTCTAAGTTGACCCACACAGTTCAAACCTATGTTGTTCAAGCATCAACTGTACTTTCCTTCACCACTTAACGATGATAGTTTTCTATTTGCTAAATAATTTAATGCATAGTTAGTCTTCATAATAACCGAGTGAAGACGGTACGATTGTATATCAGGTTACATGTGGGAGGTTTCCAAACACCAAAAATCAAATTCTGTAGGATTTTAGAAAGGATATAAACTTATAAGGAGGAAGAAGCAACATAAGCAGCTGTGAAAATAGAGCTGATACAAAAGGAGTCCTACTTAAATTCCAGTACAAAAGATTATTTTCTGGATGGCTAAGACACACCTTCATTCTGAACAACTCTGCAGCACTAACACCAAATCCAAGTCTAAATTACAGAGTGCCACATTCACACCCAGATTTCCCGAGCTTGATTTCTAACTCCCCGCAAGGTCCATCCCTACTGCCTCCTTCCTAGACATGTAATCCCAGTATTTTTCACTGATTAAACAGTGGCATGTTCACACACATAAACAAAGATTTCATATCTGATGTCTAGGACTAAAGCTCAGGAAAGTCATTCCAAAAACTGCATCCAGCCCCCTTCAATCTGCAAATCTCTCTCTTTTCTAGATGAGCAGAATGAGAGGATTCTCAAATGTGTTCCTGACTTTGAAAGGAAAAAACAACTACAAGGTGGCATAAGTCAAATTCAAAATAAGAACAACATGCAAGAGAAGACTTCACTATTTATAAACAAACAAGGCTCTCTCGTTATTTACCTTATGTGCGACACACTCTGCTTGGTAAAACAGTAGAGAGAAAAGAACACTCCCAGGACTGGAAGCAGGGAATCCACCAAAACTGCTAAGGGCTCGTTCCCGACCACGTACACCTAGGGAAAAGGAGACAGTGAGAGGTATTGTGACTGCAAGGCCGGAGGAACGGGAATCAAACACCATACGCTTATTAGCAGGGCTCAGAATCCAACATGAGCAGCACTCTGGTCCTAAGACGAACAATTTTAGCTCTGAGGCCACTGAAATCATTTGAGGTTGACAGACAGGCTCAAACACAGGGAGGGAGACAGGACTACAGCCCCTTTGTGTGCGCAACCTGAAAAACTGCTGGGCAATGTGGGTAAATTAACCCATTTCTGACCCCTCACTTTCCTATTTTTGACTACCTCTGAGTCTCCTAATCTGCCTATTATTCATCTGCACAGTAATTCTCTTACTGCTGAAGGCTCTGCTCTTAGGAATTAACAAGCAATTAATGCCATATAGAAAGAAGATAAAATGAGTTGGAAAAAAACAAAAAACGTAGCTTGTTCTAGATCTGTCACTCTTAAGACATCACTGCCACAGCGGCATGTCCTATTCTCTCCAGATCAATAAATGTTCGAAGAAGTTACTCTGTGTACCTAGATCTTCACTGACTTTATAGGGTTAAGGGTGTGAGAATGTTGATTTTTATTAACAATAATTATGGTACAGATTTTTTTAATATCCAGAGATCAAAGTACTGTCCTAGGTGCTGTAACGAATATAAAAATGAGTAAGTGTCGTCTTGAAGATTGCTTGTGATCTAGCAAGAAGAATAAAACAAGTAGACCAATTATAACAACAACTCAAGGTGGGTAACTTAAAGTATCTTAAGAAGTGCAAAATGCTATTCAAAACTCCAGACACACATAATAGGATTTCAAAGTGAAATTCTGTTATAATAAAAGCCCAGTAGTGTGAACAGTGATGGTGATGATAAAAGGAGGAGGAAGAGGCACTGATGTGCTTACAGACTTATTACGTGTCCCAGGAACTATGGTAGGATTTGCATCTTCCAGGTACTATCTTAGATTCTTTAAGGAGTTAGCTCATTAAAATTCTAACAATCTCACAAAGTTGGTATTAGCAGGCCTATTTTAAAGGATGAGGAAAAGGAAGCTCAAAGAAGCCCTTATTTAGCCCTGGCTGGTGTGGCTCAATGGGTTGGGCATTGTCCCACAAACCAAAGGGTTCCCAGTTCAGGTCCCAGTCAGGACCTGGTTTGCAGGACAGGTCCCTGGGATTGGGGGCATGTGAGAGGAAACCGATCAACGTTTCACTCTCTCTCATTCGCCTTCCCTTCCCCTCTCTCTAAAAATCAATCAATCAGTCTTTAAAAAAAAAAAAGAGAGGCCTTTATTTACAGAAAGCATTGAGGTATGAATCAACACTATTTACGGGAAACTAAAGGTTATGGAGGCACCAAGACAGAAAAATCTCTGTGCTTTTCCAGAAACCCTGTCCCTTTAAATCAACCCTAATTTTTCACACCCCTTAAACCTCCCAACTCCTCTGTGGAGCTCGATAACCAAGAAGCCAGCTTCCTGTGCATGATCTAATCTCCATAAGCCCAGCTAAACGAAGTGCATTGTATGGCAGTGTTCAGAAGTAATATGCAGGCCTAATTATATACCACCAATTACAGGAGGTAAGAGATTCCCCAGATAACGTAAAAGCCTATTGTTTGGCTCTGGATTCCGTGTTCCCAGAGGTAATCCCTATGGAGCCATCCCTCCTTACCAGCACCTTTTGTACATTAAAAACAAAACAAAACAAACAAAAAAACCAGATGGAGTTAAATCGTTATTATTTACTGGCCTGATTGGGCCAAAACATCTGAAACTTTAACATGACCTCAGTCAAGCACATTTCTCAGGGGTATATACATTGTTGTTGATAAATTCCTCCAATTTTTAAATTCTCTTTCTTGTACTGTTCCATGTTTTATTAACAAGAAACAAGTACTACTTTTATATTTTAGAAAAACTATACAGCTATTTATACATACGTTATTTATTTTTATATAAAGCTTCAGCAAATGTTTACTGAGTGCCAGGCATGTACTGGTGAACAAATTATCTGCTTCAAAGTTTATATTCTATTAATAGTTGGGGGGACAGCTAAACATATAGTGTCAGATAGTAACAAGTGTGATGAAGGAAAACAAAACAGGTTACATGAATAGAGAGCGATAGGGGAAGAGCATGTGGAAAGAAAGAGAAATTAAAAATAACTCCTATCAATTCATCAACTAATAATCCATTAAGTTCACTGATAGGAACAGAGAAATGAAATTTTTTTGCAAAGTGGAAAGATTTATAAATAAAGTCTCCTTTTTTCTACATCTCAAAGAATTTAAATGGCCTCAGCCTGACACACACAGGATTGTCACTCCCCCTCCAACATCAACAGTAAATTCTTCCTTGTACTGAGCCCAAATCTACCTTCCTTTCAACTTCCTTGATGGAAGTAGATGTTTCCCAAAGGTTTTAGACTGGCCATAATCCAGTTTCTCTCACCCACCTTACAGATTGCTCTGTGTTCTAAAGACCAGATTGTATTTTGTGATGAAAGACAGGCAGTGGTACATAGTAAATGGACCCAGGTCAAGTTCTTCTTCCATAAGCCTGCTATGGATTTGACTGGTCAGCTGTTCATTCATTCATTCACTGATTCACTAATTCAAATATTCATTAAGCATCTAACCACCAGTAGTAACTTTTCTCCTCTAAATTCCAATAGCATTTTAAAGCTTGTAACCTATGATCAGTCTTTGAACATACAGTTATCTCTTACTTCCTGAACTAGCCTGGGAGGCAAAAGTCAAATTTCCTACTTCAACCCCTATTAGAGGAGGTGATTATGTTGCATTACCTCAATTTTTGTTAAATAAGCAGTTTAGACACAGTGACATACAATTTAAAGGAACCCACTGTCATGGCTTTTATGAAGCAAACAATAACTACCATTTATTGTGCATCATTACGCACCTACTCAAGAATGAACCAGGGCCCTGGCTGGTGTGGCTCGGTGGACTGAGCACTGGCCTGCACAAAGGTCGCTGCTCGATTCCCAGTCAGGGCACATGCCTGGGTTGCAGGCCAGGTCCCTGGTTGGAGTGTGCAAGGGCAACTGATCCACATTTGTCTCTCACATAGATGTTCCTCTCCTTCTCTTTCTCCCTCCCTTCCCCTCTCTCTAAAAATAAGTAAATAAAAAAATTTTTTTTAAGTTCTGAAACCAGACAGTGGTGATGGTTGCACGACATCATGAATGGACTTAATGCCACTAAATTGAAGGGGTTAGAAAGGTAAGTTTTATGTTTTGTGTATTTTACCACAGTTTACTATTAATAACCCCATGCCTGCAATCTCTGCAAAAAAGAGCTGGAGTGCCTGATGGCACCATGGACAGCGGCTTCTGTACCACTTCCTCTTCCTCCTCCTCCTCAGAGCCTTACTCTTCCCCTTCTACCAAGTCTTCTGGTGGCCGTACCATAGCCAATCCTTTCCAATGACAGCCCCTTTCTTCCAATCTCTTGCCTCACTCTGAACTCACATGCAGGGTAACAGTTTGGTCTGCACCGACTTACACTTCCAAAGTAGGCTCTGGTCACTTCCCCCTTATGCGGACTCCCCAGATTATTGACTTGTACCAATACAATAAAGGAACACATGAGGCCAGACTGATTCAGCTAGTGCTGAACTATGATCTCTTGGTGCCAGCACTGACAATGACCAAATGCTCTAGGGGAAAAAAACAAAAACATAAACAAAACCAAAAAACAGTCCTTCCAGTGAAGTCACACTGCATATGAAGGAAACGGTTGGGCCGGTCTCCTCCTCACCAGGCTGGTGACAGTACCAAATGAAGAGGCAGCGAAGGCGCAATAGGAAAGCTGCTTCCTGCCCACTGAGGGGCGGCTCTGCTTCACTGCCTCTGTGCCCCGACACCCAGCTACTGCGCAATTTCCCTGGACCATGCCCATGTGTAGTCTCTTCTTAGTGGTGGGTCCTCCCTGCTCACCTAGAGGCAAAGTGGGATAGGAAGTCAAGTCTGAAACAGTACCTCATATATTATCTCCACCTGTGGTAAAAATATTCTATATCATTTGAAAGTTTCCTTTTTTTCAGCAGTATAATTATTGGGTACATGTCACACAGGGTTGTTTGTAGATACTTCTACTGACCAGTTGTGAGACTTAACAAAAATCAATTGAGTCTCAGTTTCCTTATGTGGAAAGTAAAAGGGTCAGATTAATCAAGCTTTAAGGCCTCTTTCATGTCTAACCTAGCATTTGACCTGGCTGCAAGTTCGCCCATTTTCTTCTATACCTTTCTGCTACCTCAGCCATTAAGAGGTAAGAGTAGTTGAAAAAAATGAACCAGATTTTCCCACCCAAAACATTTTGAAATGGTGAATCTTCAACTACCCCTTCCTTATGTAATTTCTGTTCTATCAGTTCTGAACTTAGTACTTTAAAGATGAAATCCTATTTAGTTGGGAAGTTTTCTGGTTACTTGAAGTATCTGTACAGCCAGGGATCACCCAACAAAACACCAAGAGATGGGAAAGCTGAAGCAGGGAAGGGAGAGACAGACTCGCAAGGTACCTTTTCAGTTCTCTGGTGTATAAAGCCTTTCTGCAAGTAAGTGAAATGGTGCTTTGTAGTTGAACTTCCACAACTACCTGGGGCTTTTCCTGTATAAATGCGTAGGACAGAGCTGAGGGGCACAATAAGAGAACAGTATGGCTCCATAAAAACCACAGCAGCTCAGAACAGATTAGAAGAGGAAACCGGGGCCCCACTGGCAGCCAGGGGATTTCCTCATTCCTTTCTGGGGATTTCCACATTCCTTCCTGACGCAGCCTGGCTTTCCGAGGCAGAGCCAGCAGGAGAGGCGGTGTCTGCAGCTAAGCCTTACCCTGCATCTGAGCTCACACTGCTGCTCCCACGAGTAGCCCACCAGTAACAGAGGCATGTCTCTGGGCACTTAATTATAGGTCACACTTCACTGTAACGTTTTGTTTGCTAGACTGGGAGCTCCTTGAAGGCAGTGGCTGGCTCTCAATCATTTCCGTATTTGTAAACCTCGCAGAATATCTGGCATTTAGTAGGTGCTAGGTAAATATTTTTTGTGATCGATGAACTGAATCAAAGAATAAATGAACAAGGTGGACTGACTGATGTTCATTTTCTCTAAAGCTCTATTTTTGGGGAGAAGTTACAATGCCCTCTGTATTTTCATTTTTTAAAGCTACCTGTAGCCAGAAGTTACTCAATCAATGCGAATGAACTGAACAGAAGAGAACTTCAGCCATGAAAGGGAGAGAAAATGGAAAAGAAGGCCTGACTTTATTTTACTATATTGGCTTGTTCAGCACCTACCATCAATGTCTGGAAGACTGAATTTCTCTAAAAGGATTGACTAGAAATTTAAAGAAAAAAAAAGGAAAGAAAAAACTCGCAAGAGTCCAAATGGTCAGAAGTATTAAGAATAAACATGCATTTCTGTTGCAAAGCAAAACAAAACAGAAAGCAGTCCCACACGCTCCATCTCCCATTTCACAGATTCCATCACACTGTTAGGCACAGCCCTTAGAGACCCCTGTTGGGTAACTGAAAACGCACTGGGAAGTTAGGAGTCAGAAAACACGAGTGTGATTTTGTTTCCGCCCCAAATCGCATATTGAGTGAGTGAACACGGACCAGACATTTAAACCTTCCTTCATCTCAGGCCCCTCGTTTATAACGCAGGCACCAATCTTTTAGCACAAAGACCAATTAAGATAATTCATGTCAAAACATTTTGTAAAATAAACAGCCTTGTGTGAATGTTAAATTTATTCCTAAATATTTTATTCTCACTGATGCTACTGAAAATGGAACTGTCTTCTTAATTTACGGCCTTATCTTCCGCAGGGATGGACACATGTGGAAATAAAGACATGATGAGTCTATTCAGAATGAAGCTGACTTAATCTTAACATTGAAATCCAGCACAGGCTGAAACTTGATTTCACCCCCGTTAAAGATTAAACTAGTCAAATGCTGCCTTCTAAAATATCACAGTGATCCTTTTGATAGCAATGTTCCAGAGCTACTAATGCACTTACTGAGTTTAAGTAAGACTTGTGAGAGGCAAAAGAACAGGACAAGTTACCTAACACAATGTTTTGTACTGTGCATGCTTTTAGAGCATACTGCATAAAATTATCTTTCAAAAAAAGAGTTTCCCTGAACTGAAAGGGAACTGACATTTTCTAAAGCATGCAATGAACCTACCAAAAGTTACCTTATGTATCCCCACAAAGCAAGTGTTAAATATGTCACCTGCATATAAGTCACATGGATAGTCAACCTTGGAGCCAGATTCCAAGATAGCTCTGTCTGTCTCAAAGGGCCAGGTGCTTGTCACTTTAATACAGCACAGAATCTGAACTGCAGCATTTAGGAAATCTAACACTAGCATATCCCACAGCTTTGGAGGGCTCTCAGTCCGCTGTATGTTATTTGAGGCCACAGTTCAGTTAGGGATAGGAATATCCATAAAGAATGACTGTCTTTAGGGAATAGCCACAGATGGGAGGGAGATTAACTTAAAGCCTTTTGCACTTCTGAAACCTGTACCATGTGTGAATATTATCTTTTCTAAATACAGAAGAGTGAGAGAAAGACAGAGAGAAGGAAAGGTTGGTCCCTAACCCAGCTCTGGCACTCATTAATATGATTTGAGACAAGTTGCATCACAGTCTTTTAAATTTTGTTTCCTTTACTATAAAATGAGGGATTCACTTGTCAAAACCCAAAGAATGTACCACATTGAGAGCAAATTTAATGTAAACCATGGACTTCGGGTGATGCTGGCATGTCAACGCAGATCCATCGGCTATAGCAAACGGACCACGCTGGCGTGGATGTTGGCACGGGGAGGCTGTGCACGTGTGGCGCCAGAGGATTTATGGGAACTCTGCACTTTCTGCTCAATTTCTGTGAACCTAAAACTGCTCTAAAATAAAGACTATCTTAAAAAATGAGGGGTTATACTATCACTAAAGTCCTCCCAGCTCTAAGAGTGTATTATTCTAACTTACTCTATTAAAAATTCAGAAAGAGGCATCAGCTGGCCAATCTGACAAGGAAACCTTAATTAGAAATTCATAAGATTAGTGGGGGAAAAATACCTGGGTAATTAAAGTCCAGATTCCCTGAATCTGGAAACAGAGAGATAAAATAGAAATGAGAATGAAGAAAATAAGCTAATTGGGTACCTTCTAGCCTTTCCTACCCTAAAATTTCTTCTACCTTTAGGGTGTCTTAGCAAGTGCTATAAGGAATACTAAAAGTAAACCCTCCCACCTCCACCCCACATTCACACAGGTCCACCATCAGATCCTGGCCAATTCTCTTAAGAGAAAGAAAACGTCCAAATCAGAAAGAACTGGAATTCTCTTATCCTATTCTACCCAGAACCAATCTCTACACAATTGAGGCCTCTCTTCACCTCTCTAGGCAAAGAAAAACCATTTGTCCCTCTCATATCAGGGAGAACAAAAGGATTTCAGCATTCTAGGGATTGGGCCAGACAGGCAGAGTCAGAGCAAACAGAACAGGAAGCCAATGGACTAAAGGCTCTTAGAGCTGCATATCCCCTTTTTGGCTTAGGTAACTTTTCCAGAGGTAAGGTACGCACACAGAAATCATGAGAAGTATTTATGCAGATGAAGTACAAGTAACTGTGCCCAGTTTTCAGTTCAGTTCGACAGCACCCACATAACACACTTGGACTGGTGAGAACTTCCTACTTGGCTCAGCAGAGCCACACCGCCCCACTCGCTGCTGTGCATGAAGGATGCAAGAGTAGAAAGGCCCTCCCTTGTAACTGTTGCCATCATGAAATTTTCATTCTGAGAGGTGAGGGATAGTCCTTAAAATAGCAAAATGTATTTATACTTTAACTGTTTCAAAAGGGAATATTTACAAAATGAATTATAGGCAATCCCTGCCTCCTAAAATAAAGTACACATACTGAACATAACAGCTCCAACACACTTTGTTTTTCCGAATTATTATGCCCTTTGGGGATGCTTTTTCTGTCTCCTTTCTTGCTCTTCTCTGGGGCACCCTCTCCTCAGTGTGCCTTAGTCAGTCTAATTCATTCCTTCTAGCTCCACTGTGGTCACAAAGCCACATCACCGACCTGGTCAGACTGCGGATGAAGTAAAGGTGAAACTGCCTCTGAGGAACCAAGGGGCTCTGCAGCTGGAGGACGAGATGGCAGCGAGACGGGCGGCTGTCATAACACAGGTGACGCAATGGTAACTTGGAAATGTCATCACAGACTGGACGTGAAACTCCAGCAGATGAAAACAGGACCACAACACCTCTTCAGAAAGAGGGCAGAGAGGATCACAAGAGTGGGGACTGACAGGAGGTTGGTGAGGACGATTTTTTTGGAGAGAGTTGTTGGTGAGGGTGAGTCCCATCCCTCAACCCACCAAAAATAAAGACACAACCCAACTTATAAGTGGGCAAAGGATCTTAGCAGACATTTCTCCAAAGAAGACATGAAAGGCTGTTCAACATCATTAGCCATTAGGGAAACGTAAATCAAAACCACAGTGAAATACTACTTTACTCCTACGGAGGGCTGTAATTTTACAAAAGAATAATAACAAGTGTTGGCCCAAATATGGGCAGAGTGGAACTCTCATAGATTGCTGGCGGGGATACAGAATGGTACAGCCGCTTTGGAAAACAGTCTAGTGGCTCCTCAAAGGGTCAGACAGAGTTACCATATGATCTAGCATTTCCACTCCTAGGTATACGCTCAAGAGAAATGAAAACATACATACACACAAAGTTTGTACATGAATGCCCAAGGCAACACTGTTCCTAACAGTCAAAACGCAGCAATAACACAAATGTCCATCGCGTGATGAATAAATAAACAAAATGTAGTATATCCCTACCCTGAAATTCTGGTCAGAATTTAAAGGAATGAAGTACTTACTGCTTCATGCTACAATGTGGATGAACCTTAGAAACATGTTAAGTGAGGGGAGATTAGGGGGGTGTAAGGATCGAGCAAAAAGTAAAAAGGTCTCATGGATGTGGACACCAGTGTGGTGATTGCAGGGGGAGGGGGCACAAGGGGGCTAAATGGTAATGGAAAAAAAATAATAAAAGATTTTTTTTAAAAAACATGTTAAATGAAAGCCAAGTACAAAAGCCACATATTATATGGTTCCATATATATGAAACGTCCAGAACAGGTAAATCTATACAGAAAAAAAGTAGATTAGGGCCGGGGCAAAGTGAGAAGAATGGGAAGTGACAGCTAATGGGCATTGGGGCCTTTCAGGGGGACCAAAAATACTCTAAACTTAAACTGTATTGATGGGCGGGCAATGCTGGGAATATACTAAAAATACGGAATTGAACATTTTAAATGTGTGAATTGTGTGGTATGTGAATTATATCTCAATAAATCTGTTAAAAAGAAAAGAAAGGAGAAGAGAGAGACAACCAGAGCTGGAAATGTTCCCAAATGCCTCTCTAAAACTGAACACCCACTTGCACCCTCTTGTCACCCGGGAGTTGCTGAATCAATTCAACCATCCCAGATGTTTTCCTTTTTCCCTCCCTTTGAGCTGTACTCTATAATTTAGTATTAGCAGTAAGTTAATAAAAAAAGACAACACATCCTTTGTAGCTAAATTTTACCCAGTGTTTACCATTTCCCTCCAACATACACATTTCCTCTGTTTTCCTACTGCAGCTGAGCTGCCAGAACCTTGCAGAGAGAATAATTGCCCTTCTGCACCCCTTCCTGCCTTCACTGTAGTCCCAATCCTCCTGCGCAATCGAGTGCCTCTAAGGCAAACTGTTTTGCTTGCCTCTCCAGGAGGTTTTAAACTCACTGACTTATTCACCAAAGTAGAAATGAATTCCCCCACCCCACTCTTTTTGGGGCAATAGTAGGAGAAATGACAGGATTCATCATTGCTGACTCTCCCCGTTTTTAGAGGTTAATTCCCTTGCCAGCAAGAAGCTGTTTTGCTTTCTCTTACTTTTAAAAACAATTTCTTGACTTCCAGGGAACACTATGAGGAGTTCGTATAAAAGTTTAGTCACAAATAGTCCTACCCTTACTAGCACTTTCAAGTCTTTCTGACATTCCACACCCAACCACTTCACAGCTTGTCACCAGGATATTCCTTGGATGGGAAGGAAGTAAAGATAATCTTTTTGAAAGTTAGTTGAGCCTTGTTTTCTAATCCAGATCATTTGCTTTCTAGACTGTTCTACATAGTTTCTCTTCCTAGAATCTGAAAAGCCCTTGCTTATCAATATATAGAACAGGACATAAGAACTTTCTTTTCATAAGTCTCTAAATGAGGCATTAAAAATTAAAAAAACAGCCCTGACTGGTGTGGCTCAGTGGATTGAGCACTGGCCTGAGAATCAAAATGGTGCCAGTTCGATCCCCAGTCAGGGCACATACCTGGATTGCAGGCCAGGTCCCCAGTAGGGGGTGTGTGAGAGGCAACCACACATTGATGTTTCTCTCCCTCTCTTTCTCCCTCCCTTCCACTCTCTATAAACTAAATAAATAAAATCTTTAAAAATAATAAAATAAAACAAAAACAGCATTATATTCACTAAGTCACTATGTCATGTTTTATTTATGAGCAAAATAATTCCCTATTTGTACGCCAGGCCAACCCTGTAAAAGGTATATTCTTTGTTTTTTAATAGCAAAGTTAAATAAAAGGGTAGAAAACATCTCACTGTAGTAAAAAGTGAGTGTCAAGGAGAATGAATTTTGAATTTTCAAGCATGCATTTTATATCTACAAATTTATTAGTAGCATACATAAAACTTCAAACAAAAGCACCTGCCTTCTTATCTGAAAGAGTAAGATCGACTACACACTCTCTTACGCTGCTGGTGGAAATGTAAAATGGTGAGGTTACTTTGGAAAACATACGATATTCCATTTATATGCAATATCCAGAATAGGTAAATCTATAGTTAGTTAATGGCTTCCTAGGGCTGGAGGAATGCTGGTGAGGGAACTGGGGGTGGTGTGGGGTTTCTTTTTGAGTAATGAAATGTGCTGAAATAGACTGAGATGACAGCTGCACAAATCTATGAATATACTAAAAAACCATTGATTTGCACTTAAAATGAGTCAACTATACAATATGTGAATTGTATCTTATAAAGCTGTTTTAAAACAAGATTTACTCTATATTCAAATGTCCATCAACTGATGGATGGATGAACAAAATGTGGCATGGTCATACAATAGAATATCATTGAGCAAAAAAAGGGACAAAGTAATGATACTGCAGCATATGAACCTCAGACTCATTGTGCTGAGAGAGAGAAGCCAGCCACAGAAGAGCACATGCTGCATGATTCCCTCATACAAAACACCCACAAACGGCAAACCCAGGGAGGTGGAGAGCAGACTGGTGGCTGCCTGAGGCTGAGAGAGGGAAGGGGGAGTGACTGCAAAGGGGCGGCACAAGGCATCTTCGGCGGGGAGGGAGTGACTGGAATGTTCTAAAAGTGTACTGTGATGGTTTCACAACTCTGTAAATTTACTTACAATTGTACAATTAAAACATTATTTTATGGTCTCTAAAGCATACCTCAAAAAAGCTGTTTTACAAAAACATTTACTCTAAAAGAGGCAAATACATTTTTTAAGGGGGAAAATATATGAACAATTTAGAGAAGTAAAAATATGAATGAACTAAAAACACAAAAAGATGCTTAACCTCCTAGTAATAAAAGAACTAACTGCTAATTAGTAATAAAAGAACTAACTGCTAATTACAATTACAGTGTGCATAACAGATTGGCAAAAACCTCATGGAAACAACTCAAATGTCTCCCAATAGAAGAATAAACAAATACATGGTGATATAGTCATATAATGGAATAACATCTAGTAGTGAAAATGAATGAAATAAGGTCATTTACATTACAAAGTCATTTAAATAAATTTAAAATCAGCCCTGGCTGGTGTGGCTCAGTGGACTGAGCACTGGCCTACGAACCAAAATGTTACTGGTTCGATTCCCAATCAGGGCACATGCCTGGGATGCGGGCCAGGCCCCCAGTTTGAGGCATGCCCGAGGCAACCACACATTGATGTTTCTCTTCCTCTCTTTCTCCCTCCCTTCACCTCTTTCTAAAAATAAATAAATACAACAAAAATTTAAAAATAAATTTAAAATCATGCACAACAACACTACAAATAACTTACAGAATAATAAATACAAATTCTGGACAGTGACTCCCTTCAGGTGGGAAGCAAGGGAAATGAGAGCAGGGATGAGCAGGTGGAGAATTTCAGCTGAGTGATGGGTATATGAGCGTTTTACTCGTCACACTTTTTGCATGTTTAAACTAGTATATTTCATAATAAACTAAAATATGGAAAGTTTCTCTAAACTTAAAGTTACTTTAAGTAAATTAAGTAATTTAAGTAACTGCCATAGAAATGAGAAGTGTAGAATATAAATTTTTTAATTATTGAGATATAATCCACATGCCATAAAATTCACTCTCTTAAAATGTCCAACCCAGTGGTTTTTAGTATATTCACAAGGTTGTATAACCATCACCACTAACTCAAAAACATTTCCTTACATCAAAAAGAAACCCCATACTCATGCGCAGTTACTCCCAATTCTCTGCTACGACTCCCAGCAACCACTAATCTACTTTCTGTCTCTACAAATTTGCCTATCTTGAGCATTTCATACAAATGGAATCATACAACGTGTGGTCTTTGGTGTCTGGCTTCTTTTTAAATTTTTAAATGATAATTTTTAAATGTTCATCTGTTGTGGTATGTATCCATACTCCATTCCTTTTTGTGGCTAAAAAACAGTAAATTATGTGGATATATCACATTTGTTTATCCATTCATCTGTTGGCAGACATCTGGGTAGTTTCCATATTTTAGCTATTATGAATAGTGCTGCTGTGCACATTCGTGTACAGGCTTTTGTGTGAACACGTTTTCATTTTTCTTGAGTATATACCTAGGAGTGGAACTGCTGGGTCACATATCTCCATGTTTAACTTTGTGAGAAACTGCCAAAGTATTTTCCAAAGTGGCTGTGCCTCTTTAGATGGAGCAGTTTTAAAAGTTGTATACTCTTGGAAATATTTTTTTAAAGATTTTATTTATTTATTTTTAGAGAGAGGGGAAGGGAGGGAGGAAAAGAGGGAGAGAAACATAGATGTGAGAGAAACACTGATTAGTTGCCTCTTGAACACCTGCAACTGTGGACCTGGCCTGCAACCCAGGCACATGCCCTGACTGGGAACTGAACTGGTGACCTTTTGATTCACAGGCCAGTGTTCAATCCACTGAACCACACCACCCAGGGCCTCTTGTTAATATTTTTTATAGTAAAATACTACTGTAAATTTACTGAAATACACATTAAAAAAGAGTATTTAGCCCAAGTCCACCTGGCCCTAACACAATGGATTTTATTTTTGCATACAAATACATATTTAATTCATATCATAAAATCATATAATATGCAATTTATATTTTTCGTTTTAAGTATATATTTAGGTAAGTAATTTGCAGGATTTATTTACTCAGACTTCTTTTTGATGGTAATACTATCAAAAGTTATAAGGTAGATTCGAAATGTACACATACTTTTAGGAAGCCTACAGTATTGTAAATGTCTCTGTCAACTGCTTTAAAAGACATGCCTTCATCAGTGGCATGTGCCAGTTAGAGAATATAAACTGTCTAACATTCAGGTAAATGACGAAACTGAGAGTTTCAAAATGTGTCAGTTTTGCCCTGGCTGGGAAGCTCTGTTGGTTGGAATGCCATTGTCCTGATACCCCAACATTGCAGGTTTGATCCCCAGCCAGGGCACATGCAATAATCAACCAATGAATGCAGGCCTGGCTGGTGTGGCTCAGTAGATTGAGTGCCGGCCTGTGAACCAAAGGGGTTGCTGTTCAATTCCCAGTCAGGGCATATGCCTGGGTTGCAGGCCAAGTTCCCCAGTTGGGGGCACACAAGAGGCAACCACACATTGATGTTTCTCTCCCTCTTTTTCTCCCTCCCTTCCCCTCTGTCTTAAAAAAAAAAAATTCACCAAATTTTTTTATTTTTTATTTTATTTTTTTATTTATTTATCTTTAGACGGGAAGGGAAGGCGAGAAGGAGAGAAATATCATTGTATGGTTGCCTCTTGTGTGTCCCCTCCTGGGAACTGGCCTGCAACCCAGGCATGTGCCCTGACCAGGAATCGAACTGTGATCCTTTGGTTCACAGGCCCACACTCAATCCACTGAGCTACACCAGCCAGGGCAAAAAATTCACCAATTTTTTTTAAAAAAAGAATCAACCAATGAATGCATAAATAAGTGGAACAACAAATCAATGTTTCTCTCTCTGTTCCTTCCTCTCTAAAGTCAATAAATAAAAAAGAATTCAAATATATTAGTTTTATTCACTAAAATCTTATGGTTTCTAATTTCAAAAAGTGAAAAGATTTAGCCTTGGCGGGTGTGGCTCAGCGATTTGAGCATCAGCCTGCAAACTGGAAGGTCACCAGTTCAAATCCTGGTCAGGGCACATGCCTGAGTTGAGGACTAGGTCCTCAGTTGGGGAAGTGCAAGAGGCAACCAACTGATGTTTCTTTCCCTCTCTCTCCCTTCTCCTCTCTCTAAAAATAAATAAATAAATATTTTTTAAGTGAAAAGATTTATGATCTGGAATTTAAGATTAATCATTCTAATTCTTAAAGCACCAATTAAAAGGGCAAATTTATTTCATTTGTTAACTGTTACTTATGGATTTGAGAAAAAGAAAGAGAGGAATGTCGATTTGTTGTTCCACTTATATATGTGTTCATTGGTTGCTTCTTGCATGTGCCCTGACGGGACAGAGATCAAACCTGCCAGCTTGGCAGATCAAGACAATGTTCTAACCAACTGAGCTACCTGGCCAGGGTGACAAAATAATTTTAAAAGATTAAGTACAAATATAGCTAAAAACACTAGTGACTCAAATTACCAACCTTAAATATATCCTCAGTACATCTACTAAGTTCTTCTTCTGTCACCAAAATGGTCCCTGGCACCATGTCACTCTCTGGAATCTCTAGAGAACAAAAGCCAAAATTACCTTCACTGAAGCCAACAGAAATAAGAATTCATTTTTAAGCCATTTTTTGAAGAATACACTGATTCTAGGATTCCTAGATTCCTATTAAACATACAAAGGAATTTTAAGCATTTGCTCAAATATCATGTTTGTCATGTCCAAATAACCTTCACTTCACCAAGGCTCCACCAGGTGAAGACTTACTATGTAAAAGAATTAGACTTTCTCTACCCCTCACCACCTCACCCCACCACACACACCCAGAAAAATTCCAACTACAAAATGACTGCTACATAAAGTCTACATAGACCTAAATTTGGTTTAACCATAACATCAATTTTTTTTCATCTTTGACCTTAGGAACTACTATCTAGAAATTTTTTTTTAAGTCACTAAGAATGCTACAATGATACTTGGCATCCCAGCATTAAACTCAGTAAAGCATAAAAACATAATAAGGGAAGTGGTGAAAATGCCAGTCTTTTAAAACATTAAAACAGAATTTAACCCACTGGCCAAATATGGGAAAATATGGGCAACAAAATGAATGACAGGAATGCTTGGTAACCAATGAAAAGAAATCTATAAATCTATACTGATACTTAAGTAATTATTATTTTAAAAGGGGTGAGGTAGAGAGAAGGAAAAGATCTTCTTTATAGAATACCATTTAACAAAATAGAAGCAGCAAAAGAAACAGAAGGTCACCACTTTATTGACAAGACTCATCAATGGATGCTAAACCATAGCATCCATTGAAAGACTACTGGGGAACAGTATTCACATAGTCTCAAACTATCATTCCATATAATACTAATTATATAGGGAGAAAGGTATTTGTACAATGGAGAAATCTGTGTGCTAACACCTTAATCAAATATAACATTGCTAATAATGGGATAAACCGATAACATATGCCCCTTAATGTGATGGAGACTGAGAAAAAAAACCATCCTCCTATGTCATATTCCTGCTGAAGAGTTTAAGCTGGATCTAATCACAAGGAAACAATTAGACAAATACAAATAAAGGAACATTCTATAATCTGGGCTCTTCAAAAATGTTGTGGTGAAAGATGAAAAGCTGAGGAACTATTCTGAATTGAAGGAAACTGAAAAGACATAAGTGAATGTAATGCCTGATTCTTGACTGGATTCTGGATTTTTAAAAATAGCTATAAAAGAAATCCATGGGACAATCAGAGAAATCTGAATAAATTCTGTAAACAGACGATGTCTACAACTAACTCTCAAATGTTTCAGAAAAAAATGTACGCATCTAAAAGAGAGAAGATAAAGCAAATGTGGCCAAAAACTAACAGTTGGTTAATCTAGGCGAAGTGTAGAGGGGGTGGTCCACTGTACTCTTTGTGGAACTGATGTGAAATAGATTTATCAAAATAAAAAGTTGGGGGAAAGGTAAAACTGAAGACACCAAACTACCACAGATGGAAGTCACTGACTGGCACCCGGTCCCCAGCCCTCCTCCTTTACCTGCTGTACTCAGACACCGACGCAGAGGTGCTAACACCGGCTGAAGCAAGTACTTTGCCGCCAGTTGTGGGCGTTCTCTTGACATAGTGATGAAGGTGGTGGTGGCCACTCTCTGAAATTGTCGTGCCGTCAACTTATCTTGAAAGTGGAATAAATCCAGAATCTAAAAGAAAAAGTACATGAAGTAAATATCAGGTTCTTTACAAGGGGCATTACATTAACTGAGAAGAGAAAACACTAATTTCTTTAAGCCCAAAGATAAGTTCACTGCAATAACATTGATTCAACAAAATTGCTCCCCCCCCAATTTAACTACCCAAGGTCCTGGACAAGTAGGAGAGTTGGCAGAGCATTGTCCCAATATGCCAGGGTTGCAGGCTCCATCTCTAGTCAGGGCACATACAAGAATCAACCAATGAATGCAGAAATAAGTAGAACAACAGATCCCTCTCTCTCCACCTCCTCCTCTCTCTCTCTAAAAAACCAAAATAGAATAAAATAAATTTAACAACCCAGTATCAAAGGCTGTGAGAAGTGAAGAGACTATGTTTTATTAAATAATTTTATCAAATATATAAAATGGATGTTCATTGTTGAAAATTAGGAAAATAAAGTTTCAAGAATAAAATTAAATCTTCTTAAATTGCTATAATCATTTTGGGTATATTTTTTCCAATATATTTCTGTATAATTCATTTTCCTTCTTAATTGGGGCTATACTTAATATTCACTTTTGTGTATTACTGAATTCTCGTGTTATTATAAATTCTTTTTTTTTTTAGATTTCATTTATTTACTTCTAGATAGAGGGAAAGGGAAGGAGAAACAGAGGGAGAGAAACATCAATGTGTGGTTGCCTCTTGTGTGCCCCCTACTGGGGACCTGGCCCGAAACTGAGGCATGTGCCCTGACTGGGAATCAAACCAGTGACCCTTTAGTTCACAGGCGGCACTCAATCCACTGAGCCATATCAACCAGGGCATGTTATAAATTCTTCAAAAATATTATATCCAGACATTCCATTTCTCCCCAAATTTTGCTATTATAAATAGCACCACCAAATGAATTTACTGGGTCAAGACATATAAATATATTTAGACTCTGAAGATTGTTGTTTTTGAACTACCGAGACAACAGCTATTTTATTCTCAAAGACAAACCTAGATTTCCAGTGCCTGAGAGGGTTTAGCCCAGTCTACAAGCAACTGACAGAAAAGTATACTCTGACTTAAAAGTGACTTTTGCACTTTTTGCAGGCATGAGAATCCCTGTACCTTCTGATACTACCCGAAAGAGACTCAGCAAGCCTGAAACCTATGACTTGATTTCATCATTTTGTGAAGTACCAACACTATAGTGACTAGTTTCAGAAACTTTATTCATCACTGTACACGCTGACTTTGTCCTGTAAGATGACTGACCTTCTTCCAGACTGTACTTCAAAAGCCATTGTGTCACATCTAAACGCAGGGGGACTACTGATTAAGAAAACTGCTTCCACAATTTTCACCTATCAGATTAGCAAAGATAGAAAGGTTTTATAACATGTTGGGTAGGCGAGTCAGCTAAAAATTTAAATGTTTATACCCTTTGAACTGGTCATTTCAATTCTAGAAATTTTTCCTATGGTATAAGATTTGTGAATATTAACTGAAGCATGGCTTATAATAGCAAAATAATGAAAATAACTGAAATATCCATTAGGAGACTGGTTAAGTAAATTATGATACATTAATGTGATGAAATACTATGTACCCATGAAAAAGAATGAGGCAGCTCTATACAAAATGACTATATGAAATAATCTCCAATGTACACTGTTAAGTTACAATAGCAAAATGAGCTCTAGCTGGTGTAGCTCAGTGGATTGAGCATGGGTCTGCAAACCAAAGGGTCACCAGTTCAATTCCCAGTCAGGGCACATGCCTGGGTTGCAGGCCAGATGCCCTGTAGGCGGCGCACGAGATACAACCAAACATCGATGTTTCTCCCTCTCTTTCTCCTTCCCTTCCCCTCTCTCTAAAAATAAATAAATAAAATCTTTAAAAAAAAACAACTTAAAAAAAAGCACAATGAAAAACAGTGTGTGTAGCATGTTATCATTTGGATAAATGTTAGACTATATATATATACACATATAATTGTATATACATAATACACAGAATATCTCTGAAAAATAAACAAGAAATTGGTAATAGTACTTCTGAAGGACTAAGAAACAGAAGTGAGAGAGAAGCTTACTTTTCTGTTTACTCTTTTGTGGTTTTTAAATTGGGTACAATATTAATTTACCTTGTTTATTTAGTACCAACTTTTTAACTAATTAAAAACACACAGAGCCCTGGCTGGTGTGGCTCAGTGGATTGAGTGCTGGTCTGCGAACCAAAGGGTCGTTGGTTCAATTCCCAGTCAGAGCACATGCCTGGGTTGCAGGTCAGGTGCCCGTTAGGGAGTGCACAAGAGGCAACCACACATTGATGTTTCTCTCCATCTCTTTCTCCCTCTCTTCCCCTCTCTCTAAAACTAAATTAAAAAATATATATTATATTGCTTTTACCTCAATGTTAGAGGAACAGTAAAAGTTCTTTTTCTGTAAATAAGCAGATAATCCTCAAAGGCTCAAAAGAAACAAAACCGTTTACCTGGGGGCAGATATCCCTGTAGTAATCCTCTGGGGAAAGAGACTGCTGGGGACAAGAGGCCAAAATCTTTGCAATCAGGTCGCACTTCTTCCAGTCAGCAGCCATCGCCTCTGCGTCACTCCCACCAGCCGCCCCCGCTGTCAACGATGGATGGAGATGTCAAAAACTCATAGCAGTCTCCCATAAAGGTCCTTAAACTTCAGGGTAGAGAGTGTCTTTTCTCTACTGAAAATTGTTTATTCCTTCTATAAGAACACCTACCCCTCTGCACTTTTCTTTCGATGTTGGAGAAGTTCAGAGAAAAAAATAGCACTTAGTCATTGAAATATTATTCATACGATTGAATACAGTATGTTCTCACTTAATGTCTTCAATAGGTTTTGCAACTTTAAGTGAAATGATGTATAATGAAACCAGTTTTACCATAGGCTAATTAATATAAACAAGAGTTCAGTTCCTAGGGCATCTCATCAACATTATAATAAAACAGCACTGAATGAACTGACATTATTCACAGACTTTCTGTACTAGCTTCTTCTCAGTTTTTATTACTATTAATAGTATTATTTCTCTTTATCTGAATCATATAATCACGTGTGTGGGGGGAAAAAGCCAAAGGCTGGGGCAAGAATGACTAGAATGGAACAAGGGGAACAATCTCCAAAGTTCACACAGGGCTGAGAATAGTTTGTGTTCCTGCAGGTGAGCAGGGAAGGCCTCCTAACACACAGGGCATCAAGTAAAATCTCAAAAGGCTATTATTGCCTTAGTAGTGCGGCCAAATTACCTTAGATTAAAGGCTGCTCTAGACCCGCAGTAATAAGTCTTAAAAGACAGGATCAAGGAACATTTGAGATCTTGCTCCCTGGCATATGTTCTCAGTTTGGCTCAAATAAACTCTTATAAAAATTCTCAAAAAAATTTAAAAAGCCAGGTCAAGGGGATCAAACTGATTCCAAGAAAATAACTGCATCCTAGAACAAAGCTGCTTGACTTCTCACAGGCAACTGATCATTTTTCACCGCACTGGCCCTAGAAGCCACTGCAGGCAGAGCTGGGGAGGCGACACTGCAGCCACTCTAGATCAAAACTACCAGGGTCCACCAGGCACACTGACCTCACCTTTGCCAGTACGACTGGAAGTGGAAAGTTGAGATTGATCCTCCTCTCTCTCCTCTGTCCTCATGCATCTCCACTTCCAAGGCCACCGTACTGACCAAGCCATAGTGATCTCTCTGACAACTGCTTAACAGACGCCCCTGCTCCCTGCTCCTGCTCTTACCCAGCCCATTCTTCACAAACCATCCAGACAGCTATCTCCAAAATGCAGGCTTCAGCATGTCTCTCCTACTTAAAAAGCTTCCAATGGTCTCTCACTGACCTCAGAATCAAGTCTGAAATACTGAACTAGGTGCACAGGCCTCCATGATGTGGCCACTGCCCCCTCCCCATCACACCACTCTCTGTGCTCACCAAAACTTCCTCAAAACACTGCCTTCTTTCCTGTGTTCCTTCGCGCAAGCCCACAATAGTCTTCCCTCATTCGTCAACTGGTAAATCCCAACTCAACCCTCAAGGTTCAGTTTAAATGTCCTTTTCCAACAAAAGGCTACAAAGTTCGTGATAACTTGTTAGACTATGCAGAGGATACAAGAAATAAGGAAATGAACACCAAAAAGAGGCAAAAGGATCACCGGGATAAAGGTGACGGGAGAGCCCAGGATGACTGCCTGGTAGAAGGTAACTGACTGAGGTTAGAGAGGACTCAGAGAGCAGACTCCAAGAAGGTGAAACTGACAGAACACTCGGAGTATCGGAATATATTCAACAACTGGGGGCAGTTTGAGAACAGATTAGTGACAACTACATAAAAAACAAAACAGACTAACAGACTATAAAAAACAAAACAGACTAGCTATTAACCCCAGGAAGTACAAAAGTTGGACAAAAAAAAGTAGTCACAATATACTACATAGCTTAGCTTTAAAAAATAATGACATAGTTAGAAGACTATAAACACTGAGTACTGATCTAACCCAAATTAGGATATGGCTATTAAGGAGATGGAAAGCATGCTTGGGGGAACGACGGCAGGGATGTGAAAGTGAACAAAATCCTTTTCCACACACAGTGAGAAGTTAATAGATGAGTCCTGAAACTGAAAAATGATGCAGGTGCTATGTAGGCATTATAGTTTGAAATACAGAGGTAAATATCAGAAAAACTCTCTAAAAGAGTTCAAAGTGGTTGCTTCTGGGGATGGGAAACAGCAGACTGGTGAAAGGACCACTGTTTTTCTCTACCAGCCTTGTCAACCTATTAAACTCTACCATGAGCATGTACAATTTTGTTTAAAAAAATAAAACAAAAGATACAAATGAAAATACTACCATGCTCAACGTAATTAACTTTCTTCTATTAATGAGGACTTAGAGACTACAACTATGGAGCCCTGGCTGGTGTGGCTCAGTGGATTGAGTGCTGGCCTGCAAAGTAAAGGGTCACTAGTTCGATTCCCAGTCAGGGTACATGCCTGGGTTGCAGACCAGGTCTCCAGTAGTGGACATGCAAGAGGCAACCACACATTGATGTTTCTCTCCCTCTCTTTCTCCCTCCCTTCCCTCTAAAAAAAATTAATAAATGAAATCTTACAAAAAAGGGAGAATATAATAACTGCGGAAATTAATCTAAAACTTCATCCCAATGTGTGCATCTCTGAGGTATGTCCAGCTTCAAGATCATTATTTTGTGGTTGAAGCCCTGAGGGGAAGTCCTCTGGGTACCTGCTAGGAAGTCCCTTTTCCACTGAGAATTTCACATTGTCTTCAGGATTTTACTTAAACATTCCGTGCAATGTTTTCTTCTTATAAATCATTTGAAAAAGCCGACAATTAATTCAACACTGTGAGCAGTGTATCATGACTGTGTTAGAAAAATGGCAAGAAAACAAGTTTCTTTGGAAAAGAAATTCATTAAGGTTTAACTTCCAAGTCTAACCTCCTTAATCTCCACAAAGACACAGTATAGTCTCAACCAGGTTTTAAAGGCAAATGTGGAAGACCAATAAATCACTCTAACTTGAAGGAAAATGGATACACCAAAGCAACAAACATTTTATTTCTTACCACCTGCTCCTTCCAAAATGCCCCGGACCACTGCCTGAACACCATTGGGTCTCATCAACCTTTCAGAGAGCAGCTGCCCACAGAGACGCCGAAGCCAAGCTGGGGCCCGACACCTAACTGGCGTCTTCATATCTGTGCTGGACTGAAAAAGGAAGGGAAAGGTATGAATTGAATGCCAGTGAAATAGCTAGGATGTGTAGAAATTATTAAAACATACATATACAAAGACAGACTAACAAGGAACAATATCTTATACAGGCTTCAAAAGAACGACATTTTTTCCTTTAAAAAAAGAAAGGACTCTTGTTTACAAAACCTTCTTCAGTATCACTTTTAAGCAGGTAAAAATACAGTGAAACTTCGGATGAAATAGCCAGTGAAGTTTCAAACCCGGAAACAGACAAACACATCAATGAATAAAATCCAGCTTTGGGGAACACAAGGTTAGCGTGACCAGTCTCCGAATGCAATCCTTCCAGCTGAATCCAGCTCCCAAAGGAGACCCCGTGCACATCGCTCACCCCTGGGGAGGGCAGCAGGGGATGGTGAGAGGGCACCAAACCTTGCCTCCGTGATCTGAACTACTGGGATTCCTGGTGACACAGAAATTTCAACAAAGAGCTGGGTTTCTTCAAGGGCTCCTTTTTGAGAATTCCATGGAGCTCCATGAACAAATAGACTTGATGTCCCTTATTCTGAGCACAAATGGTAACCATTTTGCTGTCAATCACTGCACTTAACAATGTGACCCCCAAAATTAGTGATAGAAACATTTAATCCTAACTAACCTGTCCTCTCTCTTTTATTTGAGAAGGAGTAATAATTACCATTTATTGAGAGTTATCATGTACCAGGCACTGTGCTAAGAACCTCTCACATAATCTCAACTGTTGTCATCCCCATTTTATGGGTAAGGAAACTGAGGGATGAAAAGATCTACAAATTCATACTGGGGTTGAATCCCAGTGTGCCTAACTCCAGAGTCTCTGCTTTTTACCACACTGTCATTATAATGCATTTGGTTTAATCTGGCAAACTGTGGACTCATTCATTCAGAGAAGCAGAGTGTGAGGCCAGAGGAGCCCAATGTTGGTGGGAGTGCCTAGTACTGTTCTAAGGATGAGATGGAAATGACTTCAACTGGTAGATACCTTCAGCTGTTCCTTGTTCCTGGCCTAGAGCCAATTCCTTTGGCCCCTCATGCTTTACTCACGGAGATTCATAACTAAAATTTAGGTCCTAAAAAAGCAAATAGATAATTCCCATCTCATTCTCAAATTCAGTCATTTCAGATAAATAATTATTTTTAAGGAAAAAAAGAAACTATCTTATGCCTAGTAGAATATATACTTTTCAATTTTTCAAAGGAGCCAAAAATAATCCCAATAATAGCTCTTATTTTAATTTCTTGACTTCAAATACTCCATTCAAAGAATAAGATGTCCAAATATTTCTGCCCAAAAAATGTATTGTCAAAAAGCCAAATTTTAGTTTAAAAATATCTAGACCATGGCTGGTGTAACTCAGTGGATTGAGTGCTGGCCTGTGAAGTGGGAGGTCACTAGTTCAGTTCCCAGTCAGGGCACATGCCTGGGTTGCAGGCCAGGTTCCCAGTAAGGGACGTGCAAGAGGCAGCCGATCAATATATCTCTTGCACATCAATGTTTCTCTCCCTCTCTTTCTCTCGCCCTCCCCCTTTTTCTCAAAAAATAAATGAATAAAATATTTTTTAAAATATCTAGTTTCAATATGAATAAAATATATTTCAAATAAAACAGCCATATTCTTGGGAATAGTGTCCATCATTTCATTAAAGAAAAATCCTTTTAAGTTATCCTAAGAATCAGTAAAATTTAGTTTTACAAATACCATTTAATGATGTAAAAGATGAAATAAGATTTGCCTAGATGACTGAATTTCCCAGGGGAAGACAGTACACTGCACACCATCACTAATGATTCCTCCACAAGCGCCCGCGGCTGCATACCTACCTGGGGTGGCCCTCCCTGGAGGACAAGCAGCTCTCGAACTGCTAATGGTTGATACGCTTGATCCAAGATGTCTCTCAGGGCCTTCCTAGACACGGCTCTTTCCTCTTCAGTTATCACCTGAAAGAAACAAGCACTTGGCTTTAGCGCAATGCAAACCAGGCAGGCACAGAAGGTAATGTTTCACAGTACGGTACTAAGACTCGTGCAAGGGGAGAAGGAGGCTCCTTGACTTCCTTCCCCCGGAGGAAGCAGTAACACTGAAACACCTCTGGGCCTCTCTCCATCCCCTCACTGACCCCTGCGCAGGGGGTCTGACTGACTCACCCATATGGTGAGTATGGAGTTAACCACCTGCCTGGCTTTGGCATACGCAGCTCAGCTCGCTCCTCTTGCACCTCTTCGGAGCGAGTGCACATTCTGCTCTGCTCTTCCTTGCTCCGGGCTTCACAGAGGCCTCTCCCATGCCACCGGGCAGAGGTGCTGCAGTTTTCCAGCCCTCCTTAAAACGGGGGTTGGGGGAGGGAGTAGTGTGTCTAAGTGTGTCTAACTCTGGGATCCACCGTTGGGAAGCCCATCTGTCTCCATCTAGAAGTAATATCCTCCAACTTTATGAGTAATAGAGGTGACGTTTTGAATTTTCATCTCTCTTACTCTATTAAATGTCTTTTAATTCATTCAGAACTTGGGCAGCAAAGAGGGGTGCTATTTATGGGGCCCCCTTGGGCCTCAACAGTGCAGTCCCTGTTTGGTAACTGCCAAAGCAACCAGGGTACAGCAAGCAGCCAGGGTACCACCGTTCGTTTAGCAAATGGAGGTCTGGGAGGTGCTTAGGGCAGCGGCTAGAGCTGGGGCTTGTCCAGCTTCAGGTTTCCCCTTCCGTCAATGTCTTCTCCCACCTTCCCATTTGGTCCTTCTTGTGTGTCTCCCTTTTTCCCCCTCCTGCCCGAGATCCCTGGGCACTGCCTAGCCCCAGAACAGTAATAAAGCCTGTCGACCAGATGCCGCTGTATCAAGGAAGTGCACGCAGCAGAAATGACAGAATTGTCAGGACTCACGCCCTGCCGTAAAGAGCACAGCGCTCTGCTCCACATCACATAAAGGCCCTGGGGCAGCTCATACATTCCTGTCACCGCTCAAGTGATAGCGGCTTTTAGGTAAATGTCTGTGACCACAGGCAGGAGAGAGACAGCAAAGGGAACAAACAGAAAAGGAGGTGGAAGGTGACATAGAAAGGTGACAAGGAAATGGGGAGGGTGGGCATTGTGAGGTCTGGCTGCAGTGGCTGAGGAACTACCCTGCGGACGAGCTGCCCTGACCCTTGCCACACTCACAGAGTAACAGCTTCCTCTGGCCAGGTCCTACGCCGATGCGGGTGGTCTTCTCACGGGGCAGCACAGGTTGCTGCAATGCTAGACTTGTGCGTCTTGCCTCCCCAGTTAATGTGGGAGCTGTTTCAGAAAAGGACTGTGTCCTATGCTTCTGTAATTTCCACAGCACCTTCACAGTCCAGATACTCAAAACCTCACTTACTGTCAGCAACACATGCACATGCCCCTAATGCCTAATAATAACAATGAACATTGACTGAATTAAGCAGTATACCAGGTGCTTTACCTACTTTATCTCATTTAATCCTCCCAAGAATTTTAATGAAGAAGGCATGGATAGTTTAATAGTAATATTAGTAGTAATTACTTTTTGATGAGCACTATGGGGACTGGGCTAGGTACTTTACACGCATTAACCTAAATCCTCACAACCACCTTCCAAGGCAAGTATTATATACAACTTTATAAAAAAGGAAATGGCCTTGGTGTTGCTCAGTTGGTTGGGCATCATCCTGCAAAGCCAAAGGTCACCGGTTCAATTCCCAGTCAGGGCAAATGCATGGGTTGCAAGTTCAGTCCCGGGTCAGATGCATGCAAGAGGCAACCAATAGTGTTTCTCTCTCACATCGATGTTTGTCTCCCTCTCTTTCTCCCTCCCTCCCCCTCTCTCTAAAAATAAAGAAATAAGAACAACAATAAAATGATTTTAAAAAAAGGAAACAGAGGCTCAAAGAAATAGCCTGCGACAGCTGTTCCATACAATGACAAGAAGGGACAGGTGAAGTGGGCTCTCCAGGTGTGCAAAGGGCTAACGTCTAATAAATGAAAGCTCCAACCCCCCAAAAAGATTCATTTAGCTACTGGATATGCTTTGACATTCAATAGGAATTCTAGATCTTTCCATCAGTCCCTTTCCAAAAAACTAAGAATTATCTTTTATAATAACCACACACAAATATATACACATATTCATACACACTCACACAGACATATTCACAGCCTCTCTCTCTCTCAACGTATGTTTTACCTCTTCCTCGGATTTTAGTGGTTTTCTCTTGGTTGGGCAGAATCCCAGTTGGCACAGACCAGCGGCAATATCCCCGAAATGGCGGCAGAAAATTAGGCTCCCCAGAGAGGCATGCTGAGCAACGTTTAGGAGGACCCTGCAGCTGGCATACAGTCTCCGGGTGGCATCGGGGGCAGCATCGAGACACACCACATCTTGAACAACAGCCCCAAACTCAGTCCTGCATCTCAGAGGGACTCCAACACCAGGCACAAGGTAAGGACAGACCCCTAAGGTGACTACAAACTGTAAAACCGACTGGATGGTCTTCTGCTGTGAGACACTGAGTGTATCCGGGCTCAGGGCAGGGGCGGCTTCCGGGGTCCGGGGGTCGGCTCTACCTGGACTGAAATTGGCTGCCAGGTGCAGCATGGTTTCCTTCAAGCACAGGAGCAGCAGTAAGGCCTGAGAGGTAAAACTCCAGGTGACATCCACAGAGCTCTGTGGCCACTCTGCCTTGTTGGCAATTTCCTCCCTTAGCAGATTCAGGTTCTTCCAGTGAGGCTCCTTCAGAAATTTGTCCTCCAAAGCAGACAGGTTAGATTTTAAAGTAGCCAACAAGACATCATGTTTAGTGATCTGTAGTGAACTTGAGCCTGATCCTTTTAAGAAAAGAAAGAGAGAGAGAAATAATATACGTGGAAAATGAACGGCACTTCCTCAGTGCCCACTCCAGTTGATCCTGAGCCCTGGCTCAGATGCCATGGCCTCTGGAAAGCCTCCCTAATTGCGCCACCCCAGCCCAGACAGAATTCAAGACCACCTTTCCTCCCTTCCCATGGCACTTTGGATGTAGTCAGAATAGAGTCGCTAACATATTACACTTCATCTAGCTTGTTTCTATTCTACTTGTGTCCTTTTTCTCTTTTTTTAAAGATTTTAAAAGATTTTTTTTTTCAAGATTTTATTTTTAGACAGAGGGGAAGGGAGGTGGAAAGAAAGGGAGAAAAACATCATTGTGTGGCTGCCTCTTGCACACTCCCCACTGGGGACCTGGCCCACAACCCAGGCATGCACCCTGAATGGGAATTGAACCAGCAACCCTTTGGCTCACAGGCCAGCACTCAATCCACTGAGCCACGCCAGCCAGGGCTCCACTTGTGTTCTGAACGCAGAGGCCATGTCTCAGTGCCCTTACTGGGCTTCAATTGCAGATAGAACAGAAATTTAGAAAGCTGAACATTTACCACTGAAGATTCATTCAAACTGTTCTCAGTACAACCATTAAATTACACTGAACACTATTTGATGACATTTTCATTAAATACATTCTAAAGTGAACAAAGAATACAAAATACTATGTAGGCAAAAGACATGAAGTTTATGGAAAAAATGCAAATGAATTTTAAACATGATAATGATTAACTTTGCTCCTAAAAGAAAGGTAAACTAAAAAAAAAAAAAAAACCTGTACTAAAATAGCACTTCCCATCTACCAACCCGCTAACATCTGAGTTTTATAACACATTAAGTGGCAAGGTTTGGAAGAAATACACACTATTCATACAATTCTGGTAGGAACTAAAATGGCACCTCCCTAAAGACAGAAATTTGGCGACATCTAGCAAAATTACATAGGCATTTAACCTTTAGCCAAGCAATTACATTTTCAGGAATCTATCCTATAAATACACAGGCAAAAATGACATATACACAAGGTATTAATCGTAGATTGTAGTGCTTCTTGTATTAACAAAAGACTTGAAACAACCCAAATGTCTATTAATAGAAAACTGATTGAGCCCTGGCTGGTGTGGCTCAGTGGATTCAGCATGTATCTGTGAACCAAAGCGTCGCTTGTTCTATTCCCAGTCAGGGCACTTGCCTGGGTTGCAGCCAGGTCTCTGGTGGGGGGACACATGAGAGGAAACCACACACTGATGTTTCTCTCCCTCTCTTTCTCCCTCCCTTCCCCTGTCCAAAAGTAAATAAATAAAATCTTTTTAAAAAATTATAGAACAACCATCACTCAGGAACATCAGAAATTGAGTTGAATGGAAGTCTGACAACTACAGAATTGAAGAAACTGCATCCATCCAAACTGGCAAGAGGGGCGCAGATGCGGAACAGACTACCCTCACATCCACAGGGAAGTGAGGGTAAAAATTCAGGAGGGATTTTCCAGGAGCAAGGAATCCCAGACCCACACCAGGCCCCCCAGCCCAGGGTTCCAGTGCCAGGAAGATAAATCCCCACAACTTCTGGCTGGAAAAACCAGTGGGGGTTGAGTTGGTGGAGGAGGCTGCTGGAGCCCTAAGCGGTTCCTCTTGGGGAGCCCACACACAGACCCACCTACCCAGACTCACTCCCTCTGAGCTCCAGCACCAGGGTGGCAGCTTGAAGGGCACTAGTGGTCTACAGGGAGAGATTGAAGTGTCTGGCATCTGGGAGAGCAGAGGCCATTGTCCCTCTGCTGAGCCCTCCCCAGACAGAGCCACTAGACTTGTGCCTTTTCTGAGACTCCATCATCCTGGCTAACCACCAGACCCAACTTACAGGCCCACCCAAGATGCTTTTCCATAAGAATGGCCTGTCTTGGCTCCTAAATCCTATCAAACAAGCCACAGCTGGCTTCAGGGAGCCCTAACACAGCCAGAATAGATTCACAGCTTGGCTCCACCTAGGACTCTCCAAGTAACACAAGGAACAGCCTTCTCAGATTGCTTTATAGCTCAGGCAGGGTGCCCCAGGCAAAACACAGGTGAGAGCTCATCTTGGCCTGAACCACCTGGTAAACCCCAGGGCCATCGCACCCAGTGGACAGCTACGGACCATGTCAGAGCACCACCACTCTGCCCTGCACAGCTGATCCTCCACAAATAGTGAGGGTTGGTGGTAGGTGGTCACAACCAAACCTTGCAGCTGACTGGCCTGGGTAAATCCCTCTCATTGATCTGCCAACCGAAACCAAGGCTCAACTACAAGAAGAGGGTGTACTCAGCCCACACAAAGGGCACACCTTGAGTATCCAGCTTGGGTGATAGGGGAGGCTGTGCCACTGGACCCTCCAAGACACTTACTACATTAGACCATACTACCAAGACACAGAGTCATAGCCACTCTACCTAATACACAGACACAAACACAGGGAGGCTGCCAACACAGGGAGGCTGCCAAAACAAGGAGACAAAGAAATATGGCCCAAATGAAAGGACAGATCAAAATTCCAGAAAAAGACCTAAATAAAATGGAGATAAGCAGTCTATCAGATGCAGAGTTCAAACACTGTTTATAAGGATGCTGGAGGAACTTAGTGAGGACCTCAACAGTATAAAAAGACCCAGTCAGAAACAAAAGATACCCTAGTTGAAATAAAGAATAATTTACCGGGAAACAACAGTAGAGTGGATGAAGCTGAGAATCAAATCAATGATTTGGAACATAAAGAAGCAAAAAACAACCATGCAGAACAAGAAGACAAAAGAATGCAAAAAATGAGGATAGTGTAAGCAACCGCTGGGACAACTTTAAGAGGTCCAACATTCGCATCATAGGGGTGCCAAAAGGAGAAGAGAAAGAGCAAGAAATTAAAAATCTATCTGAAAAAAGCAGCGAAAGAAAACTTCCATAATTTAGCAAAGGAAGTAGTCTAGGAAGTGCAGAGTCCCAATTATGATGGATGCAAAGAGGCCCACTCCAAGATACATCATAATTAAAAGGCCAAAGGTTAAAAGTAAAGAGAGACTCTTAAAAGCAAAAGAAAAGAAGTTAGTTACCAGAAGGTTGCCAGATGGGAGAGTGGAGGGGAAGAATGGGTGAAGAGGTGAGGGGATTAAGAAGTACAAATAGGTAGATTACAAAATAGCCTTGGGGATGTAAAGTACAGTATAGGAAATGGAGTAGCCAAAGAACTTATAGGCATGACCCATGGACATGAACAATGGTGGGGGGACTGCCTGAGGGAGTGGGGGGCACTGGGTGGAAGGGGGAAACCAGGGAAAAGTCAGAAAAACTGTAACAGCATAATCAATAAAATATAATTAAAAAAAGATTTCCTGATAAAACTTCAAAAAAGAAAAATAAATTAATAATAAAATAAAATTTAAAAGTAGCCTTGGCCAGGTAGTTTGGTTGGTTAGAGTCATCCCCATACATCAAGGTTGTGGGCTCCATTCCCAGTCAGGAAACATACAAGAATCAACCAATGAACGCATCAACAAGTGGAACAACAAATCAATATCTGTCTTTCTCTCTCTCTCTCCCCTTCTTTCTCTCTCTAAAATCTATAAATTAAAATTGAAATTAAAGTGTAGAAAAATTTAGATAGTATGCCACCTTTTGTGTAAGAATGGAAGGGAATATGAAATATATTATTTGCTTTTATTTTCAAAAAAGCAGTGGAAAAACAAATTAAAACTAAAATTATCTATTGAGAGAGGGAGGAAACAGTGAGGAGATAGGGATTTTTCTTTTTGGCTTAATTATATATTTTTAAAAAATTTTACAGTAAATATGTATTGTTTCTGTACTAAAACAAAGGTTATCTTAAGGTTATAAAACAGTGAGTAGTATATGAGACCTTGTCAAAAAGAAAAATAGTATTTCCCAAAATGCAATCTCGAGATAGTGGAATTGAGGACATTTTAATTTTCTTCTTTTAGCTTCTCTCTGTTTTTAAGCTCTACTCTAAGGAACATAAACTACTTTGTTTATGGTATAAAATAAAAAGGTATAATAATATTGTTCTTTTAAAAAAGTAAGAATCAGGAGACTTTTCCAGTACTTTTCTAGGGCTGTCCAGGGCATGTTCTGACTCACTGGCATGAAATGTGGTTCCTGTGGCTAAAGACACCTAAAAAGGAAATACGTGCTCTCGCAGCTGGTTGCCACTACCCATTAAGATCACTAAATAACCTCTAAGTGACTTTTTGTCACTTTATAAAATCTTTGAACCCAAACAAGGGACACAAAGAAAGTGATTTAAAACAAAAGCTATTTATCACTAGCCCTTTAATAAAGCAGACTCTTCTGCCCTCTACTGGTGATAAAAAATAAAATCTTGAAAATAAAGGGATTCCCTTAAAGTGTGGTACAGGGATGCGGGTTTCAAGGCTTCCCAAGATTTTCTCAGGGAGTCTGCAAGGTCAAAACTATTTTCATGTTAATGATAAGGCATTACTTGCCTTTTATGCTCTCATTCTCTCGTGAAAGTACCAAATATAAAAAAGTCACTGAGTTCAGGTTCCACAGGGCAACTAACCTTTAAGAAATTCTTTTTAGCACAGTGTAAAAGAACACACACAATTATCTGAAAAGGTGACTGAAATCCCTTTTCCAACTATATAACTATGTGAGTCTAGATTTTCTTCATCTATTTCAATCAGAACAACCTACTGTGACAGGCTGAAGAAAATATAAAAATATAGCTGTCTTCTACTAAGCCAGACATTAATGAAATTCACAAAAATGTAAAACAATGCCACTCTTCCCACTAAGTTATTTTATTTTGCAAAATATAGCTTTCATTAAAAATGTCATTATGTTAACATGTCATAGGTTTATTAACATTATTTTTGAATAAGTGTAAAAGGTTTTTCTTAAGGTCTTAATTTCCCACATAGTAAATATTTGTACATATAACCCAGAGAAAACCTCTTTCAAGTCCTCAGCAATTTTTAAGAGTGTAAAAGAGTGTTAAGACCAAAAAAATTTGAGATCTGCAGCCTGAAAAAAATGTTTCCCAAATTTGGCCATTTATCTGAGTACCAGCTAAACTGTAATCTGCTTTATGGGTTTATTTCTTCAAATTAAAAATTTTTTTAAAGTTGAAATGGCACCCTCATGAACAGCATTACCTATTCTCTCCAATCACCAATTTAAATATCTATGCTTTGTGACATTTAAAACAGACTTCACTATTTGTGTGGTACTTTTTATTAAGTTCTGAGTACAAAACAATGTGGCAAGCATGAATGAGTGGGACACAGCTTCATTACTTACACATTATTGACATCTCCAGTCCCTTCTCCCCCCGTACCTCAGTTAATGACAACAGTCCAGTGCATCTACATTTATGCATTCACTGGCCTCCCTTTTCTAACAAACAAAACACTAAAATTGATAAACCCCTTTCAAATTCTGCTTACATGATTCCTAAAAATGAAGGTGGAGATCTCTTATCTGCCCCATGCTGGAGAATAGAAATGGAAAGCAGAGGAAGAGAAATGCCTAACGCAGCAGAACTTCTGGTGGCCCAAACGTGAATTCCCACCTAGACTCACTTTTCCTCCCCGCCCCGGCCAGTGGCCTTCCACAGCCTCATCCCCTTGCTAGCTGTACTACCCACTCACCACTAGCGTTATCCTGCCATGTTGACTATCTTTGGTTTATATGCATATAGTACCACCTCCCCAAACAGACGAGAAGCTTGAGAGCACAGGTCGTTACACATTGTTGTATTTCCAGCAGTACTGAGGATAAATACTATATGCAGTTAACTCTCAGTACAAATCACCTCAAAGGCAGACAGTTTACAGATCAAAAAAGGTTTAATGTAGGGGGCTGCAATTTTAACCAATACTTTCATCCTGTCTCCTCAACTCCCTCTGTCCATCAGGGACATGTAAATACTCGTAATGCACAAGTATATTTTAATTCCCTCAGCACCTGATATGATCAAAGAAAACAGCAGGCAGCTTCGTGTGCAAAATAATATCATTTAACTATACTAAAAACTTATTCTTTTTCAAATAGGAATGCTTGGACTTTGAGTTCATGTATGTAATTCCAGCACATACTCTTCAAGATTTAGAGGCCTTCTGTAAATGAAGTACATGTGCTTTGTGATAATTACTTCCAATTTTTTGTTTGCTTATTTAACTTTGCTCTTAGTCATATTTGATAGTTGCAGTTGCTAGACAAATGTCCTCTCAATTAGCAAGTTAAAACTCTATTTTGCTGTTTCTTCGTCAAGGCAACATAGTGTAGTTATCACGCAATCAGGGAAGCCTGCTGAATTCAAATCCTAGCATGGCCACTCACTAGACCGACACTGAACAGTTTCCAATGTACCTGAGCCTTGGTTCCAACATCTGTAAAATGGAATACAAGAAATACCTAGCTCATGCGATTGTTGTGAGCATTGAATGATACATCATAGCACAGGGATTGATACTTCGTAGGCACTCAATTACTATTATTAATAACGTATTTTCACTTTCCCCAGGTATGTGGGAGTTTTCACAGTTTGGGTGGGGGGCGGGAGGAGGACTAGGAGTCTCAAATTTGAGACTTGGAACATCACCTCATGCTGCTTCATGTACCGTACCTTGCTCACCCTAACTAAGCCCCTTCCCCTCCCCAAATAGCCACTCCAACTGTGTCTTTTCTCAAATCTCAAGATAACACTTGAAGATCCACACGGAATAATTTGCTTTGGTCTGAGAAGGGGTTTCGGTAGACCTCGATTCTAGGTCCGCGTCCTATCCCTAATTGGGCCTCATGATCTTTGGGCAGGTTACTTATGTCTTCAGTGAGACTTCAGTGTCTGCGGCTGTCAAAGGTGAGTGCCTGGCTAACGCACTCCCAAGGTATCTTAAGATTCTAAATTGGGAAGATCTTGCCACCATGAAAGATTAAAAGTGACTGTAAATCCGTTCCAGACTGTAAATCACTAAATACTACCCCCAAATCCAGCTCAAAAGTCACTGGTTGCCTTTTCCGGGACTCAACATTTTGTACAAATCTCCAGCACCTACATTAGATCCTGCGCCCTCAAGAGGTTGGGACCTCACCTCATCGTCACGAGCGCCTACCCTCTCTGAAGCTGTTGCTGCCTTGAGCGCTGCAGTAAAGACTGAATGAAACCACGTACCAAGGCGCTTACACAGTGCCCGGCAAAAGGTAAGCGCTCAAGAGACCCTGGTTAGTATCAATATTCAACGAATCCCATGCTTCCTTGAGCCTGGGTTTCCTCAACGGTAGTGTGAGGCTGGACAATGCCCAAGTCCCCCAGGGCCGGGGCGGCCGCCAGAGCCTGAGGCCCCGCGAGGGCCTGGGGGCGCACCGTGTAGGATCCAGGGCAGCCTTGGAAGACTGGCGGCCCTGAAAGTCCCGGGTGCAGCCCAGAGCGGAGGTCCGTCCTCTCACCTCCCGGGCTCAGCAGCAGCTTCAGCGCCTCCAAAATCTGCTCCAAACCGCACGTTTCGGGACCCCCGCTGCCCGGGTCCTGCTGGGGATCCGCCATGACTAGAGTGGCACGCGTCAGGTGTGACCAGCTCAAGTGCCTGGGCAGACGGCTGCCGTAGACTTGGTCGCCGCCATGTTGAGTGTGGCAGGAGCCGCACGGCCCTGGGGGCGGAGCTACAGGCAGGGGCGGGACGACTTGGTCAGGAAGGCCCACTTTAATTTTCTCCCAGCCGCGTAGCTCATTTGGTTAGAGCGTTCTCCCGCTTGCTGGTTGGATCCATGGTCAGGTGCATACAAGAAGCAACTAATAAATGCATAAATAAATGGAACAAGATGTTCCTGTCTCTAAGTCAATGAATAAAAATTTTTTTGAAATCCCACAGATAACACAACCTTAGACGCACAATTAACTGCAAGAAGGAAATTAGCCCTGGCATAGTAGCTCAGTTGGTTAGAGCATCTCTATATGCCAAGGTTGCTAGTTCCACTGGGCACATACAAAAATCAACCAATGAATGCATAAATAAGAGCAACATATAAAGGACCCATTGACAAAGCCAAAAGGGCCTAGGATTGGGGATGGGAAGTGGGCATGTGTAGGGAGGGGTGGATGGTAGGGGGAAAGTGGAGACAACCGTGATTGAATGATGATAAAAAAAATTTAAAAAATAATTACATGCTTATGATTTTTGTAATTAAAGATCTTTTAAAAAGTAAAAAAGAGGAACATGTTTGTCTCTATTCCCTTCTCAAAATCAATAAATTAAAAAAGGCAATTAGAAGTAGCTTATCATGAAATGTGTATTTCAGCATGAAAATATTCATACACCAAAACACTGGGAGACCTAATGAAGCAGGCAGGAAATTGGTCAACCCAGAACCAAGAAGCCTATGACATCTAATAGTTATCAATAACTGAATTCCCAGTCAAGACCCCTGGGAATTAAGTGTTAAGGGTTTCTATCTTCTAAAGTCACATGTGATTAAGTGGAATGGTTGCATTCTATTTTCCACAACTGACCCCTAAATTTTTACTCTACTGGTCTGAAAACCTTAGTCTGTGATGACCCCCACCATCCTCTCCACACAAAAAAAGACATCACTGAAGCTTGTTTCCATTTTTTTTTTTTTAAATGTGGGTTAGTTCACTGTAGCCACCAAATGAATATTTTTTAAAAATCCTCACCTTATGTTTATTGATTTTAGAGAGGAAGAGAAACATCCATCAATTGCCTCCTGATTGACTACATGCCCCAAACCCCACAACCTTTTGGTGCAGGGGACCATACTACAATCAGCTGAGCCAGCAGGCCAGCACTTCATTTATATTACCACTCCCTTTGCTATCAATCAGATACCTGTCACAGGGAACTTTTCCTCTTACTTAGGTTCTGAATATGGGGGCCTGGAAATTAAACTGACAAGACAGATCAGTGAGAGAAAACAGATTTTTATTCACATCTTAGAGAATTCACAGAAAAACATGACTCAAAGCGGTAACTAGAATCTGGGAGTAAATCAAATGACTTGAGGAAAGAGAAATGAGCCCTTAGGAGAATAGATGGGAGACATGACGGTTTTGTGAAAATATCTGCTTAGATGATTTCCTATCCTAGTAGTGCCCTTCTATTCTTCGGCGATAGCAGTCAATCCTCCCTGGTTGTGAAACTCCTGGGGAGATTTATAACTCTTGAATTATTTTGGGGAGGCAGATAAAGCAGTTCAGGAAAAAACCCTTTACATTAGTAGTATATTCTGGACCCCTTCATCCCTATTGCAACTCAAACTTCAGAGGCTCTCTGCAGTCTCTCCAGGCCAGTTCATCAACCCTGCAAACAGATGCACCTTCACAGAACACCCCTTTGGTCCACATAGCTCTGCTCAAAATACTTGACTCATTCTATCTGATCCGCTAAATCCGGTCTAGTTTGGCCTTTTCTCTCCTAACATCCTGTTTTTGCTTAAATAATTTCCTCTACCCAAACTCCCTTGCTGTACTCCTTATTAATAATAAAAACAAAAGCTAACATTTAGCAGAGCACTGCTAAGAACTAAATGCTTTATACATTTCAACTCATCTAGTCTCAAAACCTCCTATGGGGAGAAAGTTACCTTCCTAGGGGAAGGTTAAGTAACTTGTCTAAGCCCACAGCTGAAAAGGACAGAACCAGAACTTGAGCTCAGGCAGCATGGCTCCTGTCTTGGTGTCTTCACCACATACTGCCTGGTCAGGATCTTCAGAACCAGCAAGAGGGAAGCAGAGGCGGAGTTCATCAGCCAGGTTCCTGGCCTGGCCCACCTACCTTCTCTCTAGTCTTTTTCAGAAGTCACTCTTCCCTGCTGGTACAGCCCCCTGCATATGGTAAGTAATTTGTAAACAGTTTTCTTTTTTAAAAATGTTTATTTTTTTTAGAAAGAGGGAGGGAGAGAGAGAAACATCAATCAGCTGCCTCTTGTACATACCCCCAACTGGGGACCAAACCCATAACCCAGGTATCTGCCCTGCCCTGGAATCAAACCGGCAACCGTTCACTTTACAGAACGATGCCCAATGACTGAGCCACACTGGTCAGCGTGGTACCCTGTCAACAATTTAATGTTACTGTCTGTAGAACCATTACTCTTCTGTCTTTACCCTTATCCTACTTTCCGCTGACTTTATCATGGTAAAATAGACATAAAAACCAACCTTGTTAAAGAAAACCACCCAACGGTACCGAGTACAGACAGTGTTGTGTACAGCCACCCCCACTGTCCATCTGCAGAGCTTTCACCATCCCAAAGTGAATCTCTACTCCCATATAATAATCCCCCAGCCCCTCCTCTCCATGGTCCCATAACCTCTACTCTACTTTCTATCTCTGTAAAACTGACTATTCTAGGTACCCAATTTATATGGAATCACATGGTATTTGTCATTTTGTGTTTGGCTTGTTTCACTTGACTGATGTCAAGTGATGCGTTGTAGCATGTGTCAGGATTTTTCTCCCTTTTAAGGGTGAATATTACTTATTGCAACTTAACTGTACAATTAAAAATAGTAAAATGTGCCCTGGCTGCTGTGACTCAGGGAATTGAGCATTGGACAGAAAGGTCTCTGGTTCGATTCCCAGTCAGGGCACATGCCTGGGTTGTGGGGCCAGGTCCCCAGTTGGGGGTGTGAGAGAGGCAACTAATTGATGTTTCTTTCCCTCTCTTTCTTTCTCCTTTTCTTCTCCCTAAAAATAAATAACATCTTTAAAACATAAAAAATAAAAGAACACGAATTATTTTAAAAAGTAAAATGTTATATATTTTTTACAATTTAAATTATTTTTTTAATATTTTAAAAAGTCATACTCCTCCCTCCATGGTTTCTTGCTCCACAGTTAGACTCATCCATCATTGTTCTTGCCTAAAATTGTGGTGTAAGCAAATAAAACAAGTTTGACAATGATTTAACAAAATTCTTTAATAAAATTTATAAAAATGAATATCAAGTTTATCAGCCTGAATTGCTTTCCTTTTCCACCCCCAAAGAAAATACAAATTATCAACACCTACACACATATACACTCAAAACTACAGTTCTACACAGAATTACATCAGAGTTTAAATTCCTGAAAAATCAAAACAGTTCCAAGAAGTGGTTGCAGGAATGATTTGTGTTTTCTTCAAAAAACTGTTGACAGACAGTAAAGCAACATAGATAAACTTCTTTCCCAGGGTTGTCAAAAGTTTCTTGATGACCACATTCAACCAGAAGAATATCCAAATCAAGTCCTTACCCCCACCTCCCCTGCTCCTTAAGAAAAACTTTGGGTTTTCTGACATGCTACATTTTCTTGGAATTTGGGGCAAAAGTGTCCGGATCGGTCAGTATTTTCTGTGGACACCAACAAAATCAAGCACTTGGGGATTCTGGACTTCAGGTACAAACCATAGTGGAAAGATCCTGGTAGAAAGCACATATTGAGATTGTTCCATTTTTCCAGAATTTGCAGGGCTAGAGGTAGAGCCACCTCAACCATTCTCAGGCTCAGTTTCCTAAATTGCCAGGCTCAGTGACAATTTCTCCTGTCATCTCCAAGCCCACATTTCACATTTTCCATCTGCTGTGACATGCTGAATCTTCTCTCTGTGGCTGCAACACTTCAGGCACTGTTCTGAGACTCAAAATATTCAATGTATCACTCCTCTGTTTTAGTGATAAACTTTAAGAGTTAAGTGGCACCTGAAAACTTATCACCTCATTTTCCGGTTAAGGCTCCGCATTTAGAACCAAAATATCCCATAATGACATTCACATGACAATCATTCTTACTCAGAACAAGTTACATACTCAAGAGATGAGAAAAGAAAACTGTACAATACCCAGTCATGTCATGGCCAGACTGAGACACGGCCTCTTACCCTTAAAGGGCCCAATAGTTTCTGACTCAGAGAACTCTTGTCTGGGGCAATGTAAATTCAGCAGTAGTGAGAGTGAGTATTTGAACATGAGACACCAGTGCAGTGATAGGATTAAAAAATGCACACAAATTAAAAATAAAAAATTTATATAGATACAAAAAAAAAAATAGGGCAGTTGACCCCTCCCCTTCCTTTTAAAAAAAATGAAACAAAACCCTTAAGAAAATCTGCAATTTGCAAGCTCGTAAAGAGTGATGAAAGGAAAAAAAGGAGTCAAATTCTTTCTAGCACACGCAGATTAGATCTATAAAGTGGAACTCATAACTACCCTAACTGCATCACTGATCACAGTCTCTCTTCCCCAGAAATTCATCAAGTGAAGGGAGCTGAAAGTCCAGAAACATTCTTCCTCCATTTCCCATCACATGAGTATAGGGACCCCTCTCCCCATCCGTCGAGTCCCCTAGTCGTCCTCGCCACCTCCGTACATATCTGCCAGCTTCTTGAAGCGATTGCCCCATTCATTCAGGTAGTCATAGTCCTGGTCTTGGTCTGACTCCGAGGAGTTCAGGGAGCTCAGACTAGCAGCTTCGGAACCACTTCCTTCATAGTCAAACACGAGCAGAGAGTCATAAGGGGGGGCAGTGGGGTCAGTGTCAGCCGCCTTCAAGTTCTAAAGAAGAAGGAAAACAACAGGGTCTTTCAGTGAAAGGAACCACACACCTGTCATCTTAGGTGGGATGCCTTCCCTTGGTGCAAAGTGGACCTCCTGATAATGCAACCATTCTGCGGAACACCAAGATCAATCAACCCTGACAAAGCGAGTTCGCACAAACTGTAGTGGAAGATAGGCATGACATGTTGTTAAAGAAGAGAAATTTATGGGAAAGTACACAGCATATTTCCCCCCGAACTAAAAGAGTAAATCATATGTAGGCAGGGGAGATGGAAGCACCAACCAATCTGGATGAACAGAGGGTAAAAACAAGGAGGACAGTCATACCGACCCATACAGGCTACATTTCAGCCCAAAAGGCCTGGAAGGATGAATGCCAAACAGTTAACAGTTAATTCCAGTGAGCAGGGTCAGAGGAACTAAGAACTTACATTTTTTTTTCTTTATGTACTATGCCATAATTTATGTATTTACAATAATAAGCTATACCCTTTTAGTAATTTTTTTACAAAAGCAACAATCAAATATAATAACATGCAAATGAATGTAAATAGAGGAAAGAACTTGAATCCAGATGTATCTAAAAAGGATGGTTGAAACCAGCCCTTCTGGTTCCCAGTTTTAAGACCCAGTGGCAGGAATGGATGCGGTTTGGTCACTGCCAACACTGCTGTACTTTGTACAGTCCTCGGTGACAAGAGCTCCCCTCCCATGGGAAGCTAAAGCAAAGCTAGCCCTACTACGAACACTGGCCACATGGGGGCCACTGGACCAACTGACAAGCCCTGAAACTCATTCCAGTAACCGGGCCAGTGATCAGGTAACAGAGTTTAAGAAAACAGGTCTTGCTATGTCATCTTAATTGGTTTTGTGCTCATCCCAGCCCCACTTCTTTCTCATCTTACCCTAAACTAATTAATTAAATGTCTCATTTCCCACCTTCCCTTGCTGATAGGGGCAATCTTGTGACAGTTCCGGACACAAAGGTGTAGGATTAAACACCCTTCTTGCACAACAGTTTGCTAGTAGAAAAATTTTTGCCCTCTGCTCTGCCCTTCCTACTTCATCCTGACTGGAATACAGACCCAAGGCCTAGAAGTGTGGCAGCCATCTTGTGGTCATGAGACAACGAACATGAGGAAAAGGGCATACATGTTTGTAGCATGTAGCAGGAAAGCAGGAGAGGCTGCTGTTCCAGCCTCAACTGCTTACCCCAGCCTTCTACTTGCAAGAGGTAAATCTACTTCTATTTAAGCTTCTGATATTTATAGCTGAATGCATTTCTGACAAATACATCATAAATGGTATTTTTCTGGCCCTCAGGTAGACTTGTGATACATATTTAACATTAACGACCACCAAACTGGACTGAATTTGAATTTCTTTAGTTCCTTTTCTAGCTCTATTAAATCCCTTCATGATTCTTGGTTTTGCCGTGTGGCCTCTGCAGATCCCCTAAGGCCAATTTGAAATGCTATTGTTTCTAAAATTCAGATGACACCCCCCCACACAATGAAACAGGGCTCAGGGATCATGCAAGATGAAAATGTGGTAAAGGCAAGAATCTAGATTCTGCCTCACTTTTGACACAAATGCTCTAAGTTTAGAGAGGAGCTCTGCCTTGGCTTTTGACTTTGCTTACTTACTTCATCAATAAAGTTTCCAATTTCATCTGGATTGGCAGGGCGGGGCCGATAGTGGGGCACACCCAGGAGGGGAGGCGCCACGTCATTGCGGGTCACTTCCGGCCGAGCCTCCAGGCCCCTGTGCAACTGGCTCAAGTCGAAGTCCTTTGGAGAAAAAGGTAAAAGCAGAGCAAAGAGTAAACCAGAAGCAGTCACAAACCCAGGGTTCCAGGTGGTTTATAGGTGACAGTGCTGAATAGTGCCTTAGCTGCAGCTGGGTGGTATTTAGTAGCATGTGCCAGTATAACCTGAAATGATAGTTCTCAACCTAGGAGTCTTCAAAATAGCACAAACATGGCATGAAAGGGTTGTGAGGACTTCTTGTGTGTACAGATGGAGATGGCTGTACGTTATTGACTTTTCACAGGGCATGATTATTTGATTATTTTTCAGCAAATACTCCTTTTCCACCTGCTATCAGTCTCCGCTGGGTCCTGTGCTTCCCTTTCTAAACACTGTAGACTTTCAAACCTTCTCTGGAAAACTCCAGAGTAAGGCAAATTAATACCATCTCCAAATTAGGAAAAATAAAGCAAGCTCAAAGATTTAATATCTACAGAAAGCAAAACAAAAACAAAAAATTTTAGCATAGCTCAAATAACTCAGGGGAACGAAATGTTAAAACAGATCAGTTGCCCCATGTCAAAGGTAATTTGAATGGAGTTCATGTTCTGAAACTAGCAATGAGGACAGTAGGCTTTGGAGTTGGGCTACCTGGTTCTAATGCTGCCTAGCTGTGTGACTGTGGGCAAGTTGCTTAACTGCTCTGTGCCTCTGCTCAGTCATCTGAGTGCAGAAAAGTAAGCGATCAATAACTGTCAGCAACGTTGTATTAATGTGATGCCCAGTGACAACATCTGTGTTCTTGGGTAAAGCTTTAAAAATAATACGCAAAGTGACACAGAACTATTTCAAATGCCTGCCTTCTAAACGTAGCTTCTTCCAAATATAGCGATTACCATTAAGATTTTCACTACAGTTTAAAAAACCCACCTGGTCCTCTTCTCCACCTCCTTCTTCATCATAGTAATAAACGTTGTCCCGGGTGTCTTCTTCTGGGGGCAGTAAGGGCTCTTTGACCACCCGCTTCCTCCGAACAAGCAGCAGAAGCAGCAGAATCAGGACTGTAAAGGGGAAGAGACAGTGGTGAGAGGCGGAGGTCAAGAATTCTGTAAGCTGCAGCTCTCACCAAGCACCACAGCCTTGCATCCCAGACAGACAACAAGTCCAGCACAACGGACTGGACAGTGACATGTGAATTCAAGTGAGGTCTTAAATTCACCACTGGATCCTAAACCAACCAGTGGAAATGTTATGGGCAAAGGCCACGAGGCAGGAGCATGCTTGGTGCGACTGCGGATGGGAGCGCCATCATGGCTGCAGCAGGGTGAGTGAGGGGAAGAAATGTCGAGGCCAGAGGGGTGGCCAGGACGCGTGGATCACTGGCAGGACTCTGGCTTTCCTTCGGGCGCACTGATGCCATTGCAGTTTTGTGAGCAGACTTCGGTCAGCCTAAATGTGATTAATACGTGCATGTTATTGTCTCAGTTATAGGGGTGAGGCATAGATTATTTTTAAAAAAAAAATCACTTGGCATATTTCTTCTCTCAAGATAAAAATCATGTAAGCAAACTTTAAAAGCTATTTAATCTCCAAGGTTTTCATCTGATCTTGGGATAGTTCTAAGAGATATACAATTAGTATTTAATTTTTTAAATATTAAACTATTTATTATAAGTGAAAAAAATATATGTAATTCAGTGTGTTTTCTTTATAGGTGCTTGTGCCCAAATACCAATATATGATACTCTCATGGAGCATTACTGTAATGAAACAGAAGATTACATAAACTTGGGGAGAAGATTCCTTAGAAGTACCCAACCTACCTATTCTTTCTGAAATGAGAAAGATTCCAAAATCTTATCCAAAACTAAGCAACATAACTCCCTTGGCCATAATTCATTAAGCAGGAATACTGAGCACTTCCTTGGTGGGCCAAGACCTATCTCAGCACTAAGGACACAGCGCTGAACAATGCAAGTGGCAAGCAGCCCCCATCCACACAGAGCTCAGAGCAAGTGAGAGCCAGAGGCGTGTCCTTGTTGCTAAAAGGTTGCTTCTTATGGAATATTACTTCAACGTCACTTACAAGACAGTCATCAAAGCACACCAGCCCACCCCCGCTGCACCGAAACCCCAGCACCCCCAGGGCCTGACACAAAGCCCAGCACTGAGTAAGCAATCAAATACTGCTGGACTGCATAAAAACTCTCACACCCTGGTGCCTCTCTAGAACTTCTTGAGATGCATGAGTTCTCTGATTGCCCATCAGGAATAAGAAGTTGGAAATCTGAATCCTGGCACTGCTTCTGCTGTAAATGTTGTTTCACACTTGGAACAAAACGTTCTCAGCCCCCCGTGTCTAATGAAATATACCCATAGCACATTTAGGTAATGCTATTATTAAAAATGCTATCAGTATTTTAAGTATAATGATAATCGTTACTATTTTCCTCAGAATGAAAATATTATTTTAATAACCACCGTCCCTGAAACAGACTGACCCATGGAAATCCAATCTGCCCAGGCAGTGAGCGGGCTGGCAGGGCTTGTCGCCACGCCCGGGACCACGACAGAGGAAGGTGAACCACCTAGTCCCATGGTAGCACTAAAGCCAGAAAGTTCAATTCTAAACACTCGTCCTCCTTCCCAATTCTGAGAGGGCACGGGTAGCGGAGGGCAGGAGCAGATGGATGTACTGCAAGCATTTACTGAAGGTCAAAAAATAACCCCTTCTCGAACCTGCTGAAGCTGAAGAAGCAGCAGCAGCAGCAGGTGGCTCAGTAATGCCTGTGCAGAATCTGGATTAAAAGCCCTGGCGTTGGTTCCACTGCTCCCTCTAAGAACTAACTGCCTTCGACTCCATTGGCCTCTTCTCTGCCCTGTGGAGTGCAATCAAGCCGTTCTCTCTCCTGTGTCTTCGCTCGTGTTGGAACCTCCACAAATGCCCCTCGCCTACCTGGATTCCACCAGCCCTGAAGCCCAATCATCCTCTGTCTGCCATCAAACCTTTCTTCAGACTCAGTGAACGGCCCCCTCTTTGGACTGCAAAGCATTCATAACCTAGACCACTTTTCTAGCCTCTAAATTACACACTGTCTTCGAAGGTTTTCTAATTCACTTGTTACTGCTAGATTTTTGAAACTGTAAAAGCATCTGTGTCAACCCAAGGTGGGTTCAGGTGACATCAGTATTTAAAGACTATGGCAGAAACTGCCAAATTTTTCCCAGTATCCTTTTTCTCCTGCATCCTTTCAGTCACTGATACTGACCATTTACTCCACACTCTACCCCTACCCTCTGCTAAGTTTTAGTCAGGCACATTGTCACCCAATTAAGAGTGGGAACTTCCAGGGGTGGCTGCGGCTGGGAAAAGGGGACATGAGTGACGGTGATATATGCAGATGTGCCTTACCCTTCCTCGATCATCCCTCCTCTAGGACGGAATGTACAGGCAGGGAGCCGGCTGGCTCTACCATGCGAATGAGGGCAGCGTCCCAAAGCCTTGCTCCCCTGAGTTGGTCCAAGGACCTGCAGTGCCCAGCATCACCCGGGAGCTGGTTAGAGATGCTGAATCTGAGGCCCCACCCCAAGTCTACCAGATCAAAATTCTCATATTACAAAGAGGCCCAGGTGATTTGTATGCTCTTAAGCTTGAGAAGCATTGTCCTGAGAGACTGGAAGAACAACAAAATAGGACAGGGCCCCCTGTTGATTTAATGCAATGGGTGGCTTCCAGCCTCGGACCACCGACCTCTGAAACATTCAGCAAGTGAGAAGACTCCCCCATTTCAGATGTCGAAGTACACTCGTCAGCTGTACTCACTTAGCAAAGCAAGGATGCCTCCAAGAATCCCCAGAATGGCGGGAAGCTGCAATCCTGCTTCAGCATAACCCGCAGTCCTCCTACAGCCGTTGACGGCCCCTTCACAGTCGCACACATACACATCCAAGGTGGTCACCTGGTCTTTGTTCTGGTAATCTTCGAGCCTGAGGTTTATTTTGTATTCACCCAACTCTAAGGTTTTCTTTGGCTTCAAAAGGAGAGACTCATGTCCTAGAGGAAGCAACAAAAACAAATGATGGACCCAGGGGAGAAAAAAAAAGTTTAACTGTAGAATAAGATTATTCAGGAACTAAAGATATTCCAAAACTGAGCAAAGAAAGCAGAGCTGCTTAGATTGCAGACTACCCTGAGCAGGAGGTTGCAAAGTCAACCAGCAAAGAAAAGAGAGGTTTGGTGGAATGTCTCAAATGTAGAAGGGGCAAAAAAACAAGCATCAGATGAAAGGGAATTTCGGAAAGGGAGGTGGGGGTTGGGGCAGAGGAAGCATCAGAGTCAGAGCGAAGTTCCCGGAACGAGCCTCAAGTTCCCACCTGGGTCGTTGTACTCGATGGTCCAGTTGACACTCGCCCCGTGTGTTAGTTCCGCTGTGAAAGGAGATGTGTTGGGGGGAAGATCGGGATCGATGATGTTGATGACATGAGGCTGTGGGTCCCTCTGGCAGAACTCCACACTCCGAGGTTCCGGGACGGGGGCGTTGTCATTCACATCGGAGAGGATCAGGAGAAGGGTTCCCGTTCCAGTAGCAAATGGAGAACCTGCGAGGACATACAGAGGATGCACCACGGCCCGGGAACTTTGACAACTCCCCACTGCCTCCCACCAGACAGAACTCAGAGCTCATCCTGGCTCTTCTGGGTTAGAGCCGCCTGGCCTGCTGGTCCCAGGGCGTCTTCACTCCCGTGTGGGCAGGCCTCTGACATGCTTATTCTCATGTTATTCCTCACACCAAGAACACCCCCTTCCTCTTCTTTACCTATCTTTATTCATCCGTTGATTTCCCGCTACTCCAAGAAGTCCTCATGGTCCCCCACCAGCTCTCCCCTTTCTGAACATCTATGGCTTTAAGGTCATTATCAAAGGGTTGAGCCTTTTAAAATAGCTACAAGTTGCTTTCAAATATATTTGCAAGTTCTTACACACTTCCATTTGCATTTCTTCTACCTCCTGATGTAGCACCTAGCATATGGTACTAGAAAGTGTAGCTACTCAGGAAATCATCATCAGTATTAGTATATCGTAGAGAAAAAAAACCCAAAAACCCAGGGGGCTATATCCCAAACCTGTAAATAGTTATACCTGGGAGGCAAGACTATAGTGATTATTTTTCCTTTTTATCTATTTGGGGTGAGCGGTTTTAAAAAAATAACACATAGCGTAAAATTTACCATCTTTTTAAGCGTATAGACCAATAGTGTTAGTATGCTCATGCTGTTGAGAAACAGCTCTCCAGAACTTTTCCAACTTGTGAAATTGAAGCTCTTTATCCACTAAACAACTCCCCATCCCCTCCAGTTCCTGACAACTGGAACTGCTCTCTGTTTCTGTGAATTTGACTTTACTACCTCATGTTAGTGGACACAGACAGTATTTGTCCTTGTGTGACTGGCTTATTTTAATTAGCATAACATCCTCACTGACCATCCATGTTGCAACATGTGGCAGATTTCCTCCCTTTTCAAGGCTGAATAATATTCCATTGTGTGTACACATTTGTTTATCCATTCATCCATGGATGAATTTTTTACTTTATCATGTGGATTGTTTTTAACAATGAGCAGGTATTACTTACAATTTTTTATTAAAAAAAAAGTTTAATGAGCTGATAGATTTCCTGATGAAACTCCCTTTTCCTCTTAGACCTACAGTGAGAACTGTTGAGTCGAGCACAAAATTAAGGAATAATTCAGAACAACCACACCTTAGCCATTATTAGTTCAGGAGTCAGCAAAGTACGGCTTTCTGGCCAAATTAGAAAAAAAGCTATGCTTATTCCTTTGAAGACTCTCTATGATGCTTCTAGACTACACTGGCAGCCAAGACTACATGGACCACAGAGACTAAACTGTTTGATCCTTGGCCCTCTAGAGAAAGGCTGCTGGCCCTTGCTTTAGATGCCATCCCTTCAGCTGGCCTCAGGCCAGTGTGGAATGGCAGCTGGAGCAATGGGTTAGCTTTCCCTCTATGCAAAGCACTTTGCAAACAGAGTCCCATCACGGCCTTACTTGCTTTTCCCTCCGCTTGCCAGATTGTCAAGTCCAGAATTACTACCTCGGGAGGTTGAGGAATGAGAAAAGGGAACAGAATTTAATCACAGGAACCGCTAGCAGGGTTTTTTTTTTTAAACAGTAATTCTGCTTCTGAGTATCTGTTTGAGGGAAACACTTGCATGTGGAGGCATGTGCAAGGATGTTTACTTTATCACTCACGTAAACAGTGAAGAACTGAAAACCACCCCAGCGGTCTTTTAATGAGCAAATGATTAAATTATACTGTATCCAGATAACGGCATTTTACTGAAAAGAGGTACAGACATACCTTGTTTTATTGTGCATCACTTTTATTTATTTATGCTGCAATTTTTCCAGAGGGAAGGCAAGACCCTCCATTGGCAAAAAGATTTTAAGTTGCTATATGGTGGAGGTCTAGAACTGAACCCACAGTAGCTCTGATGCATGCCTGCAGATCGGTAAGGTGCCCTGATACATCCCCATGCCTTAAAAACATATATTCAAAATGTATAGATAGGCCTCAGCGTGCATGTTCTATGTTAACAGGCACTTCTTACATAAATTAACTCATTTGAATTCTGACAGGATATTACCATTTTGTCAGATAAAGGAATGGATATAAAAATTTGGCAATAAGTCCAAGGTCACATAGGCATTCAGCTTTGGTCCTAGGAGCTAACTTAAGCAGTCTGCCCGCCGGAAGAAGTGGGGTTCAGGTATAGAGGAAACAGTGACAAGAACTTCTGCTTGATCCAAATTATTTGCCTTTTTGACAAAGAGAATGCTTTTGTTTAAGAATAAGAGAAAAAGAAGGAACTCACGCCTCCAAAGGAAAGAGTGGGGGCAGGGAAGCGAGCTAGGTGAGGCAGCAAAGGCCAGAGGGGAAGGGTCTCCTTACCGTTGTCCGTAGCTATAATGAGGGCTGTGTATGTGCTATTTTTCACATGCTCGAAGTCCTCTCTGTCCATCTCAGCCCGAGTAGAAATAGCACCAGTGTCCGGATTAATCTCCAGCCAGTTGGCAGTGTCCCTCCAAATCCGATACCTGAAAAGGCATGAGCTCTGGCTTAAAGAGGGAACAGCAATCCGCAGGTAGCTGATGAATTCTAAAGTTTCTCTTTGCAGGTCAGTTCCAACTTCTTTCATTTTTGACTTCCCCATTAAAAAAAAAAAAATCACGCCTATATAAAAGTTGCCAGAAAAATATGTTGACCATTCATGTGCCCTTCACCTGGATCGACCCACTGTTAATATTTCACTATATACAAAAGCTGACATGCATATACACAATGTCTTGTTTTGCTGAACCATGAGAATAAATTGCAGATGTGATTTTCCTTGACTCATAAATACTTCAATATGCTATCTGCAAAGAATAAAGGTATTCTCCAGTATAATCAACCATTAGATTTCCAATTTCAGAATATATAACCTTGATAAGATATTATTAATAAATACATGCACATATTCAAGTTGTCAATTTCTCTAAAATTGCCCTGCACAACAGCACCTCTGCCCTGATGCAGAACCCAGTCCAGGGTCATGCATGGCACTCAGGTGTCACGTTTCTTTGGTTTCCACTCATTTGGGACCATTCCTTAGCCTGTCTTTCCTTTCGTAAAACTAACATTTTGGAAGTGTGCAGGTCAGTTGTTTCATAGCAAGCCCCTCCATTTGGATTTGTCTCATTATTCCTCCATAATTAAATTTAGTTAAGTATTCATGGAGCAGAAGCAAGAACACCACACAGGTGATGTTGTGTCCTTCTTGGTGCATCTCATTAGGAGGCACATGGCATCTGCTTATTCTTTTTATTGAGGTTGCCTTTGATCACTTGGATAAAGGAGGGGCCCCCAGGCTTCTTCACAGTAATGGCATTATTTTCCTCTTTATAGTTAATCTATAATCTGAAGGGAGATCACTGAGAATGTCCTGTTCGCAAACTAACTTTCATCCCATAGATGTAGCATCTATGGATGAATCTCATCTGACTATGAGTACCGTGATTCTTACGTATTTTTAAAAGCCAGCTCTTTCAGAACAGCTCCCCAAAGGGTGCAGGAGTTCTCAGAGGGTGGTGCCACTCAACACCTGTACCATTAGCGTTTGGAGATTTGGGTGACACAGTAACTTGGGGATGGGCTGCTGCATTGGCATTTAATGGTAGGTGTGAGGGAGGCTAAAGCTCCTTATGGTCTTGCAGAGCGCAAAAAAAAAAAAAAAAAAAGTTTTATTCAAAATGCCAAGAGAGTCCTTTCCACCATCTTTCTGTGCTACCGTAATGGTATGTGGGAATGCCTTAGCTGCTGCCAAAAAGAGATGCAAATGCCAGGTTCTTACTAGGCCACTCTCCAAAGTCACTGTCTGCTTTCTAACATTGTCAGTTTGGTTTCACTGCACTGACAACCCCAGTGGGTCTCAGGGACCAGGAAGAAGCAAGATGAAAGCACACAGGAGGAAAAGTCTGGGATTCTTTTTCTAGGGATGTAATACATGCATGCAAATAAAATGATGCAATGGCAAAAAAAAAAAAAAAAAAAAAAAAAAAAAAAAAAAAAAAAAAAAAAAAAAAAAAAAAAAAAAAAAAAAAAAAAAAGCCAAGAGAATCCTGTTAAGCAACCCATTATTAGGAGCATCAGAAACTCCATCAAAGAAACAGCATGAAAAACAGAGCTACGCCACTTAGTTATCCATGGGGGTCATGGAAAGGCCCAGAAAGGGAAGCAAAGAAACCTAAGGAGGTAAGGGCACCACCTGTAGGTTCATCCTCACTTCCTTAGAAGTGCAAAGCAATGAATTTCATGGAGGGGTCTTTATCCAGGGGTAAGGGCCTCTGTACACACTATTAAGACTTGGTCCCTGAACTTGACCAAGAGAGGTTTTGAACTACTTATTTCACCACTGCAAGCTAAGATATCAAGCCAGGCGGGAAGCTGTATAATCCAGGGCTTTATTACTGAACATAAGCACTACAATATTGCCTCTGGTTCTTTACTCTCCTTTTGATCTTTGATTAGAAACCCATTTTATCAGCTTTTGTATTTTGGACTTCCTGGAAGAATCCCTGGATTACGAGCAGTACATTGACTACATGTACAAAATTACAGTATTTTAAAGCAAATCTCAAACATTAGATTTCTTCTGTGAATACTTCAGTATATGTATCTTATATAGGTAAAAGTTGTTTTTTTAAATATATAATCACAATGCCCCTAACACACCCAACAAAAACAATAATAATTAATGTCACCTAATGCCAAGTCTATGTTCAAATTTCTCTAATTGTCTCAAGGGTATTTTTTTAATTTACTTTTAGAGAGAGGGAAAGGGAAGGAAAAAGAGAGGGAGAGGAAAAACATCAATGTGTACGAGATACATTGATCAGTTGCTTCTCACATGACCCCAACCGGGAACCTGGTCCACAACCCAAGCATGCGCCCTGACTGGGAACCGAACCAGCGACCTTTCAGTTCACAGGCTGGCACTCAATCCACTGAGCCACGCCAGTGAGGACTCAAGGGTATCTTTTATAGTTGGATTGTTGAATCTGTATTCAAGCACAGTCTACACATTACAATTGGTTGATTAGTCTCAATACTCTTTATAGTGGTCATCCTCACCCTTTTTCCACTTATTTGTTGAAGAAATGTCATTTGTCACACAATTCCCACATTCTGAATTTGGCTGTCTGCTTCCTCACGGTAGTTAACTTATTTCTTCATTGCCTGTAATTCTTCAAAGTCAGATCCTAAGACTTGATTAGATTGTTTCAACTTTTTTTTTCACCAAAAAGATTTCTTTAGTGCGCGCTGTACACACGCTACTGAATCCCATCAAGTGGCACATCAAGTTGAGTAGTCCCTGATTTTTTTAGTAAATGTTAAATTAATCAGAAGGTTTGGGTGTTATCCGCCTGGTTCCTCCATTTTAAAACTCCACATCGTCCTTGACCCAGCGATGCCCGCAGCCACGAAGATCACTAACGGGACCCTTTACACGGCTCATCCCGTTAAAGGTATTTATGAGCCCTTTCACTCAGGGTAGAATTAACATTTCCAGAATAACCTCAGAAGTTGATGTCACACAAATTCTTTTTGTCTGTTTTAAGTTTCGTAAGTCACAGGCACTGAAGCCAAAACATAAACACCGTCCACAACAAGAACACATTCAATTACCAAGCATGCCTCTACTCTGGATTTGCGTAACATTGTTATAAACAGTTCAGAGCATTCTGACCGATTCCTCTGAAGTAGATATTAACAAGCAGGAATCTCTCTCCCTGAGAAGTGAGCACAATGAGGAAGGCCTCTACTACCCCTGGAAACCACACTGTTATTAACGAGACACATGTGTAATGTTTGGGCTTGTGCTCTAACGCTTTTTTAGACTCTCAAAAGTCTAAGGACATTGTTGCCGTTGGTTTTATATGTGTTTTCAGCATCCATGGCTGCAATTTACACGGTAGAGGTGCCTTTCAGTTTAAAGAGAGCAACAAATTACTTATAAACAATACCACATATGTAAATTACAACCACATTCCAACTATACTACCTGAGTTCAAAGAGAAGAAGCATAGTAAACCTAGAATGGCTGGCTATGGAGGGAATGGAAAAGGTGTAGGAAATGGGGATAAAAAGAAAAAAAATTTAAAGGCCAATTAAGAGACGTGTCTTGCATAGGCCAATAATGATAAAATATTATAAACTAAATATTTTATATACACACACCCAGTTGCTGCAAGTCCGTTGAAAAATCCACACTTACGTTATCTTCTGTTCCATGAATGTGTCCGGCTCCTGGGCAGTGTAGGATGTGATTTCCTGCCCCACTGCGAAGTCTTCAGGCACCTCCACTCTCTTTTGGGGAGGTATGAAAATGGGAGCTTCATTCACGTCCATCACGTCCACGGTGACGGTAGCTGTGGACGTGGGCAGAGTGACGTCAAAGGGGGCCACGTTCTTCACAGCTATGTAGAGAATGTACTGCTGCTTGGTCTCAAAATCCAAGCCCTAAAGAGCAGAAAAATGAGCTTAAAGAATGTTTATGTTAATAGAAAAAAAAAGTGAAATCCTTAATTATTATTGCTTTTGTGAACAATGTATCATTGATCCTCAAACCTGGCTGCATTGAAGTTGAGAACCCCAGAAGAAAACATGAATTCATGAAATCTGCAACAGCAAGCTTCAGCTAACAAACACCACCACATTAAGACCAGTCAGAATGTTCACATCCTGTGCGATGAGCTGTCCACGTGACAGCAGATGGACAGACGATCCTGCCTGTCCCCCTCACCAACCCAGGGAGTTCAGAATCACTAGCGACCAGGTCAAATCCCAGCTGGGCCATTTCCTAGCTGTGCAATTTGGGCAACATACCGTCTGGGTTTGTTTCTACACCCAAGTAAGTAGGAAAAGGAACTGCCTCACAGAGGTGCTGTAAAGAGTAAACTGGGGATTTTTATGGAAGCCTTATGTAGTAGGAATTCAAATTACTAGGTTCTTTTTACAGTTGATAGACAGAATAATAACAAAAACTGGTGACATCGATGTTCAGTGGGAGATAAGATTATATGCTAAGTAACTCGGAAATGAAGGGTCCTCTCACTGGCTTGAGAGAAGTCCAAGCTCTGGGGCTGATCCAGAGATCTGTTAAGTCTCTAACGTCAACAACAACCACTCAACTTCTGAGCTTTCAAGTCAGCTTTTTTTTTAATTGATTTTGGAGAGACAGAAACATTGATTTGTTGTTCCACTCATTTATGCATTCATTGGTTGATTCTTTTTTTTAAAGAATTTATTTACTTATTTATTTATTTTTAGGCAGAGGGGAAGGAAGGGAAAAAGAGAGCGAGGGAAACATCAATGTGTGGTTGCCTCTTGTACATCCCCAAGTGGGGGCCTGGCCCACAACCCAGGCATATGCCCTGACTGGGAATTGAACTGGTGAGCCTTTGGTTCACAGTTATGTGCTCAATTCACTGAGCCACACCAGCCAGGGCCATTGATTGATTCTTAAATGTGCCCTGACTGGGATTGAACCTGCAGCCTTGGTGTATCAGGACACATTCTAAACAACTGAGCAACCCAACCAACAAGGCTCTAAGACATCATTCAAACACAGTCATATAAGGCCCATTTGTAAAACAATCCAGCAAAATAGCAGAGACCAGTAAATCATTTTTGCTCTTATTTGCAAAATAGATATAAGCTGTAGGCAAATGTTTCAGGGAAAGAACCTATTAAAACAGATGGTACTTCCTTTTCAATTTTAGGATGCTGGTCCTGGCCTCTTATAGGAGCCTGAAGTGTCTGTCACTGCAAACCCCAAATGGTCCACAGAACCCAGGAGATCCAGACACCCCTGCCTCACCATCGCTCTGCTAACCTACTTAGAGGACACCAGGACAAGGGAGTGGGTGGCTACTGATAGCTGGGCTGTCAGTTTCTGCATCGTGCTAGGCACCATACAAACCTTAGCCGTTTTCAAAATGCCATCGTTGGTTACTGGGTCTGTGATGACAACAAATTGTTCCTCCTCGTCATTTAATACAGTGTACTCGGCATCCCACGCCGGGGTATTGGGGACGTCGGCATCAGTCACTTTGAGCGTAGTGATTACGACATCAGCCTCGTTCTCAGGGACCTGCCCCTGGTACTGCAGAGCAAAGGAGAAGATGGGTCACATATGACGTCCTGAGACACGATAATGAAACTAGGTCTCAGAGGGCTAAGGAAATGCTTTCTGAGCCCAGGTTTAGAGGGGAAGAGTGTCAGAGGAAGTGGTCCCTCAAGAGCAGGGCCCTTACTTCCTGTCCATGGATCAGCTAGCTCTCAGGAGCATCCTCCCTTACGAGTCCCTAAACTAGCTTTGCAAGGCCCTGGCTATCCAAGCCCCTTCAGCTCACTGCAGCCTAGTTATTGACTGAGTTAAAAAATTCTGAAATTCTTAGCTCAGTTTACAAGGTCCTGCAGGACCCGACCTCGTTTGGTCCTATACTGTTTTTACAGTTCTTGCTATGCGTCAAGCTTAATTCAATGCATTTTGCCTATGCTGGTCCCTCTGCCTCAACACTGTTCCACCCTCCCCATCTCACATTTGCCAACATCCTCAAGTCTTACTATAAATGTTATTCACTGTCACAATGCCTAGATTATTAAGGTGGTGGACACTGCTAATGGCCTACTGAATGTCCATTCTCCCCTTCTTCACTCACTGTATTGTTGGTGGCAGCAATGTTCCCAAATAAGACAGTGTATGTCCAGTCTTCCTTGGCTGACCGCAGTTGTTAACAAGAGACAAAGAGAATTTGTAGGATGGGTCTTTCCAGAAATAAGAGGACTTCACTTAGTAACACCTTTTGTACTCCTGCCCTTGCCTCCTTCCTGAATGAAGCACACATGTGGCTCAGTTCCAGCAGCCACCCTGAGCCACAACGTGGCGCTGAGGATGGAAGGCACGTACCAAGGTTGGTGAGACAGCAAGAAAGTGGGGGCTTGGTTCTCCTCTGACAGAGCAGAACTATCCACCTCTGGGTGTTTTGTCACGTAAGAGAAAAAGCCAACCTTCCTGCCGAAACCCCAGGAGTCCAGACTCTGTTGCTAACCATTGACCTGGTTTCTAAGGTTCTTCTACATGACTGAGCCCCTTCTCCTGGACTGTGTTTAATATAATTTGGCACAATAACTCATTTACGTTGTCTAATATCTCTGTAGCTAGACAATAAACTTCATGAGAATGGCATCTCTGTCTGCCTTGTTTGTGATATCTCCAGTGCTAATACACTGTCTAATCAAGAAAATATTTAGGCACCAGACAGGGACAACTGCCACCCCAATCTGCTTAAAAAAAAAAAAAAAAAAAAGATTTTATTTATTTATTTTTTTAGAGAGAGGGGAAGGGAGAGAAAGAGGGAGACAAATATCAGTGTGTGGCTGCCCCTTGCACGCACCCCCTACTGGGGACCTGGCCTGCAACCCAGGCACATGCCCTGACTGGGAATCCAACCAGTGTCCCTTTGGTTCACAGTCTGGCACTCAATCCACTGAGCCACACCAGCCAGGGCCCAACCTGCTTACTTCTTAGTTTAAAGTTCACTAGTCTGGGGAAAGTTTTCAAAGGCTTCACTCAGGAGTACTTGTAAAGTGACAAAGGACTTTTCCTGGGAAACCTTCCAAGGAAGTGCAGAATTACCGTGCGTGGGTCGAAGATAGGAGGGTTGTCGTTGATGTCTGTGACCGTAATCACGGCTGTTGCAGTTGTGCTTAAGCCTTCACCTTGAAGGTCAGCAGCTTGAACCGTTAGGGTATACGTCGTAATATTCTGTGGAGATCGAACACACCCAAGTTAGGACCAACAGCCACATCAGCCCAGCCCACAGTATGGAAACAAAGAGTTGATCATCTGCTTAAATGCCGGTCCAGCAGCCTGTCTGCCAGACGTTTAAATGCAAAGCTCAGATCACGACCGTCCAAGGGATAGCTGGCCTCAGCAGAGTCCTGCGCTGTCCATGGACCTAACTAATGGGCACTTGCCCGCAACAACCTCTGGATCTCTCCCCCGCTGACCTCACGGTCCAGGCCGGTGGTGAGCACGCTGATGACTCCTGTGTCCTTGTTGATGGTGAACATTTGGTAAGGCTGCGAAGGCTCTTGGGTGAGGATACTGTAACCAATGGCAGCATTGTAGGTGTTCACTTCGTCATCTGCGTCTGTGGCCGAGACCTGCATCACAGAGGTTCCTGGAAGCATCGAAGGAGAGGAAGATTTAGTCAAACTACACATGCCTCAGGGGCTGGTCAATACTGCTCAGTTCAGATGTGTCCAAAGTGTGAAAGGCAGGGCCCTGGGGACAATACCACGTCATTGCACCTCTGATGGCTAATTTCCAAATTTCTTACAGAAGTGCTACAGGAGGAAGAAAACCTCCCACCACATGAGTGGTGTTCTGAGAATTCAGCTTTTCCAGCAGATGTTTTGGGTGGGGATGGAGGTGAGAAGGAGGTGGGGAATAAGTAACCTGAACCATTTTGTCATGTCTCTTATACTGATGGAACAGCCTGAGAAATAGGGAAAAGCCCACGATTTCTGCAACTGGCTTCTCAGCCACAGCTTCACCGGAGAGAACGGGTCATTTGAGATCATTGCCTTTAAGGTGGAAGAAAATATTTACAACACATGTGACTGACAAAGGACTGGTTCCTTGTACATATAAATAACTCTAAGAGTTTATAGGAAAGAGATAAACAGCCCAAGAGAATAAGGGGCAAAAGACATGAACAGATAAGTGGTAAAGTAAAAAAGAAACTCAAATGGCCAAACAAACATGCGATAAGATGTTTAGCCTATTAATAATCAGAGAAATGTAAGTTTAATGGCACTAAGATATAATTACACATTGATTAAAGCTAAAAAGTCTAATAATTCCAGAACATACATTGCCTGTGGGAGGGTAAATTGGTTTGGCCACCTTGGAAAACAGTTTAGGAAAGTAGGCAAGACTTCTAGGGGTAAACACGCACACGGTAGAAGATAAATATTTTTTTAAAAAAGGCAAGGGGAGGGGTGGGAATAATTAGCACAAAGGTCAGGGCAGTGTCTACCTCTATGGGAAAGAGAAAAAATATGATCAGGAAAATGGTATGTGGGGCTTGAACTCCTGGCAAGGATCTGTTTAATCAGGGAAGGCTATTTTTCCATCGCTCCCATTTCATACATGTTTTTACAGGTCAGGTGCTACAGGCCTGCACACACGCAGCGGCTTCCAAAGAAGTGCTATCTACCCACATAAAGGGCCTGACCTCAAACACCAGCCCCCACACTTTGGGGTCCAAAGAATCTAAGTGTCTTTCTGAGTATTTGGCTCCTTGTTACCTGGAAGAGCGCCTTCCACGACAGACCCCTCGAAGACTGGCTGGGTGAACTCAGGCCGGTTGTCATTCTGATCTGTCACTGTGATCACAATCTCCATTGGGTCCTCAATTGCATTCCCGTTTGAAGACACAGCATGGGAGAAGAGCTGCAAGAGCCAAGTCAGTGTTACTTGGGCCACAAGGAGGAAAGAGGAAGTAGAAGTGGCCTCACCAAAGAGTGGGCTCCACCTGGCGTCCCTTTCCTTCCCACTCTCTAAGACCCAAGTACGTGGACACCCACAGCAGAGGCCTTTTCTCACACGTGCTGCTGCTGCTTGAGTGAGGCCACAACACTGGTTGAGATCATGACACGTGCACACCTATAGGCCAGAGGACACACCACCAGGTCAGAGCTCCTGGTCCCCACGCAAGGGCTGCGGAGCCAGACCCAGGAGATAGATCCCAGCTTCCCTAAGCTCACTGCTACCAAGGCCCAGAAATGGGTTTTGCTCCCCAACATCATCACTGGATGCTTCCTTCAGGTCAGGGACTTTTAGCTCCAGGAATAGGTTCATATCTTAGGTCTAAACTTATGCATGCATGATGCATAAGGGCTGTCCCCCCCACACACACACACTCCCCATCCAGGTTCTCCTGCCATTTATGCTTATCAATAGGTCTTGAGGTGCCCAATTAAGCTCCGCATATGTCTACAGCACTGGATCTAGGGATCCAACATGGGTTGACCAAAAGCTTTGGAAGGATGGGGCCCCATCATTAACAAGCTTCTAAGATACTCACTGTGTACTTGGGAATTGCTTCTCTATCCAGAGGCATCGTCACCTTTAGCCATCCTGTTTCTCTTTCAATAATAAACACGCCAACAGGGGGTGTGTCAGCTCCTTGGCCAGTGATGCTGTAGAAAACCTGTGTTTCTTTGTCTTTGTTAGATTTGATCTGAAGACAAAACAAAAACAGAATTAGCAAGGGAAGAATCCTTAAACTGGGTCTTTCTCCTTCCCCTCCTTGGTCCTTCTCTGCCACACTTCTCCCAAAGAAATAGAGAACTTCCTTCTCTACCTGCACCAGATTCTTCGGAAATGGGCCTTTCTCATTTTCTGGGCAGCTGATGGGAGGAATAACCCAGTCTCTCTTCTGTCTTCTGAGACCAGGGTGGGAGTCGGGAAATGTGAGCACTTCCGTCTGAGTTCCAGGGAGAGACTCCTAAAAGGAGAAAAGGTGAAGGACAAAATGAGATAATTAACAGCTAAAACAAAACCCAATGAATGACAATAAAGAAGGTGCTCTCTTTTGATCTTTCTTAGTGTCCAGAGTTCAAGTACTCATGATGCATGCGTGATTATAGGTTTGTGGGTCTGACATTATTTTATAAGTAATTTCAAGCCTACAATATCACACCTGTCATGTTTTTTAAATTTTATTTTTCAATTACAATTTACATTTAATGTTATGTTGTATTAGTTTCAGGTGTACAGCATAGTGGTTAGATAATCATATATTTTACAAATCACACCTGTCTTTTTTAATAGAACATTATACTACAATGATTTCAGAGCTTTTTCAACAACTGGACATTCTGGTGTTTTCTTTTTCTTTATGTTTTTCCTAGAATTATAAGTCCCCAAAGTGGACTTATCAGCCAAAATAAGTAAGTTTTGGGAATTAGTACTAAGAATTACTTTGTGATCAATACAAACCCCTTAATCTCATGATGCCATTATATCTATACAGTTTCCATTTGTTTGAACAGAAGCTGTTAGAACACCCTCTGAGACTCATATTGGACAGTTTTCATGAGCAATAATGATGACTTTATGCACATACAGGGAAATAAGATAGTTGGAGATGGAAGAAAAAAATCTCCCAAATTGTTTAAGTGTTCTAAAGTGATTAGTGGGAACACGACGAAGGCTCCAGAAGACTATTCTATTCCACTGCCTGCCCTCTACACAGTCACTGATCATGGTTTGCCAAGCACGAGTCAAATCCTACTTCCTGCCTTTTACATTTTGACTCAAAATTCACAAGACGGACATGAGATGTGACCAGATGTCATCACAAACCCCTTCCCAATTGTGCATACTGGTCACACACACACACACATACCTGCATCCTCACATGCATCTCCTAGAGAAGCAGCCCTGCCTGGGCCAAGGGCAAGCTCCAGAGCCAGACTACCTGGCGTTGAATCCTCACTGTGGCACCTCCATCTCCAGGGCAGATTATTTAACTTCTCTGCCCCACAGTTTTCTACGGTCTAAAATGGGGATGATATGAGTACCTATACCTCATCGGGCTCTTGAGAGGATTAAATGAGATACTAGTATTGCTAGTAGTATCCCAAACGTAGTAAGTACATGACATGATGGTTAACCTGGTCGGAAAACAGCAAGTTATGGTTTGAACAAAGTCAAGTGTGAGGCTTGACCCTCAGCATAGAAACGAGTATTAAACTGTCAATACTGTAAGCTAAGCCTAAAAACAACCCTTTTTTGCAGAGCCATGGTGGCGAAAAGGTGTTGATACATAAACATAGATTCACTTGCTCCACTGAGGAGGAAGTCACAGACTGTGCCTCGCTGGCATCAGGATTACAGGACATTTTCAGGGGACGATAATAAACAATGATGAACACTGTGCTGGCAAAACGTAACAGTGACACCTTCACGTGTAAAATGAAAGGGAATCATGCGTAAGCACACTGAACATGGACCCCATCCCTTGGACAAAAGGATACACCAGATTCAGAAAATCCACGCAAACAAAGAGAAAGAACTGGAAAGTTACATCTATTCTTATTTTCCCCCAGCTTTATTTAGGCGTAACTGACAAATACTTGTATGCAATTTAAGGTGAACAATGTAATGTTTTAATGTACAAATAAGATCTATTCTAAAAAAATGTATTCTTACATGAATGGAAAGAAAGGTAAGATTATCACCCCTTCTCCGAATGCAGGACCATCTGGCTCCACGAGAGTCCCTTGAACTACAGACAAAGCCTTGTGGACTGCAAACCAGCTATGGCAGAGTTGCCCCACCCACTTAATATCCACTCTTCTCTTCTTTAAAAACAAAAAACCTGTCTTTCCCTCTGTGTGTGTGTGTGTGTGTGTGTGTGTGTGTGTGTGTGAGAGAGAGAAAGAGAGAGAGACAGACAGACAGACAGACTTCTATCCAGCAGTGTACCTAAGTAAAACACCACACTTCCTGTACCACACTTGCAGCTATGGGTGGCAGCTACAAGGCCAAGTTGCAGCCAATGAGATATAAGCAAAAGTACTTCCTGAGAATTCCACAAAGCCCTCTTAAAAAGGTAGCTAGGCAACTAAGGGAGGAAACACGTTTCTGTCTCCCTCCCTTTCTCCTTCTTGGCACCTAGAATGAAGCCGCCACTGAGGGAGCTGGAACGGCCCCTCAGGTAGGGAGAAATCCCTGCAGGTTGAAACCATGCACTGAGGGTGACAGGGCAGGAAGGAAAGGGGGAACCCGGGCTCCAGATGACTGTGGGGTCTCCACACAGGCCATAACTGACCCTTAACCTGGATTTCCTTAACTTGCAAGAGAAATACTGTATTTTGCATAAACTACTGCGATTTGTGTTTTTTCTCTAACATTCATTTGAACCCAATCACAATTCAGCAGACATGGAGGCAGAGGCAAAGGTGGAGAGGAAAAGTTGAAAACCAAGTTTAAAAATGACCAAAATGACCAAAAATGATCTCTCATGACCAAAACTGTCTTTGGTCACGAGAGGCTTTCAAGCACAGCCTTTCTCAGCAAGGACTCGCCGTGCTGAACTCATGTGAACTCCAATCATTTCAATACTTGAGTCAGGGAACTATGTTAATATAACTCTGCTAAGTTCCTCATTTCTCTGGTCCAATTATACCAGAAAGAACAATTTTAACCTATCAGGGCTATTAAGTTCCCAGAATCTTAGGAATCTTTGGGGAGAAAAACAGGAACCAGCCTGCAAGACCTTGGCACTTAGAACCCATTCTGCACTTCCAAGGTAGTTGCAGGAAGCAACCAGGATGGCTCCCCAGAGAGACTTTTGGGCAGGAAGCGCCATGGGAGGAGTTTAGAAACTGGCAAAGGCCTTTGGCTTTGGGTAATGACTCCCAGAAACACTCTTGCCAAGGATGGGGACAGGCATATATCTATCTTTTCATTCATGGCCAGTCCATCTGTCTGTCCACTGCATATTCAGTGGTGTCCCAGTCTGTGCCAGACCCAGGGCCAGGTACTGCAATATAATGGGGGAGGATCTCATATAGATTACAGTCCAATGGGGCAAGTGCCCCTTTTCTTTGCCAAGACCCTCTCCACTAGAAACACAAAAAAGCAAAATGGTCAGAGAACTGACCTCTTATTCATTCTTCCTCCAGGAAGGGAATGAATAAGAACAGTCAACAATTACTGAGTACTTATTATATGCCTAGCGTGGTTCTAGCATTTCACATGTATTAATTCATGCAGTCATTATTATCTCCATCTCACAGATAAGGAAATTCAAGCATGGACAGAGTACCCATGGTTACTCATGTAGTAAATGGCAGGGCTGGGATTCAGTCCTAGGGGCCACGCCCTTGCCCACTATTCTATACCACCCACAGAAATAAAGGTAATGATGTCTTCCCATCATTCCACCTGATCACTCTCCACCCAACAGAAACAAAAAATCCCCAGCAAAAATTAGTTCAGCCCCGGCCAGTATGGCTCAGTTGGTTGGAGCATCATCCCGTACACTGAAGGGTTGTAGGTTTGATCCCAGGTCAGGGCATGTACAGGAAGCAAGGGTTGGTGTTTTTCTCTCTCTCTTTCCCCCTTCCTCTCTCTCTAAAAGCAATGAAAACATGTGCTCCGGGGAGGAAAAAAACAAAAACAAAAAACAAAACAAACACAAGCATTAGTTCAATTAGACAGATAGTTCTCAACTGGGAGCTACTTTGCCCCCCAGGGGACATTAGCAGTGTCTGGAGACATCTTTGGTTGTCACAACAGGGGGTGTGCAACTAGCAGCCAGTGGGTTAAGACCCAGGATGCCACTAGAGAGCGCAGTGCACAGGACAGCCCCACAGCAAACAATTATCCAGCCCCAAATCCGAATGGTGCAAAGCAGAGCAACCTGGATTAGGAAGCAGACTGAAATAATAGTGAGATTTTTTCAAGAGACGCTCCAACGTACGTGATGATGCTGGTGGCGGTGGCGGCGGTGGTTGTTTTGAGCTGCTGCCTTCAGTATCACCTTGGTGGACAGCTTCCTGCGGGTGGAGTCCCAGGCGTGAACGAGAAAGCTCATCTCTGGATTGTGAAGCTGTAGAGGCCGTTTGACTGTCAGCACACCATCTGTGCCCACTTTGATTCTGGTGTCATCAGAAACGTAGACAGTCCTTGGCTGACCAGTGCATCCTTCGAAACTCACTGCAGGGCATAAATCACAGCGATTAAGAAATCGGGCAGATTAAAAACAAGTGCTTTCCTTCTCTAAAAAGCAAACTGGACTCACCTACCAAAAGCCTGACCCACACAAAATAAGTACCAGCAAATCAAACTATAGTCTAGTGACAGAACAACACAATCAGAGGACCCAATTTTTCCCTCAAATACTTGTAAAGTAAAGTGAAACAGTAACCTGTCTAGAAAATAACTTCTTTCTGTGACAATAAAAGGGGCTTCTCCTTTTCAGATGGCTCTTTATAATATGAAAACAAACCACTAAAGCAATGGAGACAGAATACCAATTGAGTCTAAAAGTTAAGGGACTATGCTACATTTAGATGCTGCGGGGAGGCTACATTTAAAGGGGAGGCTACATTTAAATAGTTTACGTCCCAGGCTGAGTAGCTCAATTGTTTAGAGCATCCTCCCAATTGATGCACATACAAGAATCAACCAATGAATGCACAAATAAGTAGAAAAACAAATTGGTGTTTCTCTCTTTTTCTAAATGTCAATAAAAATCAATCAATAAGTAGTTTACAATTCAATAAACAGTGGGAGATAAGAGAGAGCCAGCAGGAAATAGGGTTGAGTATGGACTCTGGACCAGTCTCCCTGGGTTCAAGTCCCAGTTCTGCTTATTAGCTCTATGACCTTGGGAGAATTATTAAATCTCTGTGGGCCTCAGTCTACCTATCTATAAAAAGAAGGTTGTTTTTAGATACACTGGACAGTGTCTGGCACAGGATCACTATGTTAAAGTTTGTTAAATAAAAAATTAAAAACAAACATAGCTTTGGTTAATAATTTATTCAATCCCTGTGAGTATTCCACCAAAAACATTAGTTAATTGTAGGTATTCAATTAGTGCTGACTATATGCTTATCATCTGAGACAGAGAGGAAATTCCTGCTTTCAGGATGCAGAAGAGAAACTGATGGCTGTCAGGGAAGACGATAGGGGTTTCATTTAAAAAAAAAAAAATGTTATTTATTTTTAGAGAGAAGGGGAGGGAGGAAGAGAAGGAGAGAAACACTGACATGCAAGTGATACATCGACAGGTTGCCTCTCATACTCCTCCAACCAGGGACCTGGCCCGCAACACAGGTACATGCCCTGACTGGGAATCGAACCAGAAACTCCTTTTGTTCGCAGGCCAGAGCTCAATCTACTGAGCCACAGTGGATTTCGTAGGACCCTTCAACCTCATCTTACAGGGAGGCAAATCAAAAGCAAAAAGCAGAGAACGACTGCTTGGGTGAGGGGACTTATGACAAGCGGCTAAAAGACAAAACTAGTTTAAAGAAACTTTAGTTATTAAAGTATTAAAACTTTGAAAGTATTAATACGCAAAGCTAGAGAAGCTACAGTGAAAAGCGTCTGCACTACACATCAGAATCCCAAAGGACTCATTCATCAGCTATGTGCCAGAAACTGTGCTGGGCATCAAAACCATGAACAAGGTAGGCAAGACACCCACTCCCAATGAGCTTATACTATGGTGAAAGAGATGGACAAACACCAAAACCAAAAATTGAAAACGGTGATCAATATCAGTGGATATAAGGGATTAAAGAGGGGCAGGGAGGTTTGGGGAAAGTGTAACTTGTATTGGATGGAGAGGACAGGCCTCTCTAACGTGGAGGCATCTGAGCTGAGACTCACAGGAGCCAGCCTTGCAGAAACCTGGTTCAAGGCTTCGAGGCAGAGGGAACCATAGATAAAACAGTTCATTCTGGGAAACTTTCAAGTTGATCTGTTTTCCTCCCTTTCAAATAATTGCCCCTCATCCCTCCAGTAGAACTTGCATTTTGTGCAAGTGATATTTTTATAAAATTCCTGCTCTTATGCTTATTTTACATACCTAGACACCTCTACATTGGTCAGGATCTGGTCTCTGCCAGAAAGCTCTAAGCCACCCATGATGCCTGAGCTGCAGTTTTCATTCCTGCCACCAGGGGCCACCCTTGCAAATGTTTCTGAAACTGACAGCCCCACCCTGGCCAAAGAAACCAGAACTGGGCTAGGGATGGGAAGGTAATTACCACAAATAGCCCCATTTTGAAGATGAAGAAACTGAGGCCCCAAAAAGTTAATAAATTTGCCGGACACCCTATAACTATTTTACAGCACAGCTGGGACTAACCCTTCACATTGAGTTACTTAGTGTCAGGTTTGGCAGTCCCTTACCCTGGAGAGAACTTTTTTCTTGGGGCCTTGACTATTTTTAAAGGAACAGTTTTGCCTCCTAGCTCAAATCCAGGCATGGTAGAAATTTCAGGCCACCTCATACAGAATTTGGGTGTCTGCTACCTAGCAAATAAACTAAGCTGCCAAAACAGAAGAGTTATTAGTCCACAAGAAGGGAGCTGGGTCCTTTTAATCACTCACCCAACCCTCCCTCCCAGTTGGTTAAAAAAAAAAAAAAATCAAAACCATGCCCCTACCCTTACCCTCTTTTAGGCAGGTTCACTTCCCACACTTAAGCAGGTGGAGAGGGGTGAGCCATGGAAAGCTGTAATAAATGACAGAGAGAGGGCGACAAGAAGAAAGGGCTCATCTGAGTATGTGACTGATTATAAACCCAGATTCTGCCATGTTTCATGCTGAGTGGCCTTAGCAAAAGGCTTAACCTCTCTGGGCCTCAGTTTTCTCTACTGGAACATGAAGGATACCACCACTGACCAAGCCTACCTCTTTCAGGGTCTGTGAAGATTAGTTGTGGAAGTGGATGTGAACGACATTTTGAAAACAAACAACATGAGTCTAAGGTGCTTCTTACTTCCATGCACACAAGCAAGGACACAAGTATTTGCTAAACAAACGGAAGCACTCTAACATGACAGCAGAAGCCAGAGAGAAATGCAAAGTCTTTAAAGGGTGGGCAGATACTGCCCTTTAAGTCTAAAACAGGGATTTCTTTTCAAACTAGCACAAGATGTTTTTCAAATAACCCTTCCCTGTGTCACTCCAACAGAAGTAATGGGGCAACTGGACTTTTTAGGGGCTTGTCACATAAGCGAGGAACAAGAGCGGCCCTCATTTATCACGCTGCATTCCTTTCCCCAGGTGGCCCGAATCTGGGCAGTGAAAGTCAGGACAAGCATGATTGGACTTGCCAAGGGTGGCGGCCTGAAAAAATGAGAATGCTTTTTTGCACATCCCTTGATGCAAGGCGTTTAACCTGCTTTGGGGCATCTCATCTTAATGGTGGCTAAGCCTCAACCTTTGGGAAGTGACAGAAGAAGTGGAAGCGTGGCCAACAGACAGCCCCAACCTGAATTTCTAGGTGCTCATTAAGGGTCATTATCTTGCCAGGCAACCTGATCCTCTGGGCTGATAAACCAGAAATTACAGGACAGACAGGATCTCCAGCGTGGGGCGGGGATCTGGGAAGCTCACTTCAAACCTGGCAGGGGCTGGCCAGTGACTAGGAGCCACGGTGACCGCTAATGCCAGCATGTAGGAGAGTAAACAAGAATAGCAAACTGTTGAAACTAGAGGATCAATACATGGGATTTGGGTATATTTGGATATTTTCACAATAAAAAGGTTAAACAAAGAAACAAACAGAAAGCCAGCCCTGGCTGCTGGTGTGGCTCGGTGGATTGAGCTCCTGCCTGTGAACCAAAGGGTCAATGGTTCAATTCATGTCAGGGCACATGCCTGGGTTGTGGGCCAGGTCCCTCCCTAGCTGGGGCAAGTGAGAGGCAACCAATAGATATTTCCCTCCCTATCTTTCTCCCTCCCTCCCCATCTCTCTAAAAATAAATAAATAAAATCTATAAAAAGAAAGAGAGGGAGGGAGGGAGGGAAGAAGGAAGGAGGAAAGAAGGAAGGAAGGGAGGAAGGAAAGGAGGAAGGAAAGAAAGAAAAAACTAAATGTTCTTTAAGTCAGCGTGTCCTCCTCCTTTCTTAAGCCTGTCATTTGGTCACTTGGTCTAAAAATCAAATCCCAATGACAAGAGCCAAGAACCCAATGGCCATCTCTTAATGGGAAAATCTTTTCACTGCAATAATATTATCATCACCATCAAAAACTACAATCCCAAGATGAAAAAAAAATTAAAACTTATTTTTTTCAACTAATAGCTTCAACTACTTGATCTAATTTTTAAATATTTCCAATGTGTGCAGAAACAGTGTAGTCAGCTCTATTCTAAGCATTTTACAAATATCAACCCCAAACCTCTCTGAGGTTGGCACTATCAGTATTCCCTCTCCACAGTGGGAAAAATGAGGCTGCTAGTAAGTGGCAGAGCTGGGATTAGAACCCTTGGCAGTCTGAGCATTCGAGCTCCTAACCACTCTTCCTCCTGGCTCTCTCTATAAGCCAGACCCCTTGCACTGATTTAATTTTCCCACCTCCCATCGTTTATGTAGGCATCACTGTCTGCATTTCCTTTGCCCTAAATTATATGCTGGTGAGTTAAGGGGCCGAGCTGTTTTCACCACTGTGCCCATTTGCAAAACAAGGATATGTTTTCCAGCAATAATAAAATGGAATATTGAAAGAATAATTAAAAAAAAAACAAAACATGAAAAAGACATTCCAGTATAGTATGGAATTCTACGCACCAGGCGGTTAACAGTAATTTGGGTGGAGGGAAATGGGGGAGGGGTAGGAGGCAGTTTTCTTTTTGTTAAACATGTTTTCCTTAGACATTTTGTATTATACTGCATATCACAATTACAGCTAAGTTACTTTTTAAAATGACAAAAATAAAAGTGACTTTAAAAAGTATCTTTAACACATCGGGATTTTGTGTATTATTCATCCTGCAAGCAGCCCATTGTCTAGTTTATTTGGCAGAAGCAGTAGCTTTCACCAGAGGGCCCTGAAGAGATGGCTGAAGTTCAAATGCAAATTAAACCCGTGAAAAGCTTTGGGTCCTGGGGCAGCTTTGAGCACTCAGCAGCATTCTTTGCTTAGAATTGCCATCGTGCCATAGAGCAGCCCAGCTTAAAGGATTCTTCTCCCACCCCAGCCTGGCCCCATAACCGGAATGTGAATGGGTAGGACCAAAACCGTCTGAAAATGCCGTGGAGATTTCAGGATGGGGCCTGCTATCAAAGCCAGCAAACTGCAGTTAAGTTACCTGGTAAGTAGTGGGGTAACCCAGCCTCTCAGAAGTGACCATTTGAGAGCAGTGTCTTCCCCGCCCCACACACGAAGGCCTGCGTTATGGATTGCTTCCCTCTCGTCAGAACGCATTTCCCACAGCTGACGCCAAAGAACACGGCACTTAGCTTTACTTCAAGGACCATCTGAACTGGAGCGCGCAGCCTCAGGCAGAGAAGGTCACACACACAACTCGAGGGCTAGATTAGGGAGACTTCTGAGGTTTGGGGGGGCGGGTCACATTGCCATGGCGTACCCCCACACCAAGGGCTTTGGTTTCTAACTTAAATAGTGAAGATAAAGACCAGAAGCTGAACTTGATGGATGAAAAGGAATCCTGGGAAGAGAGACATGTGTCACTTAGCTAGGCAAGTGTTTCTTTTTCACTGGTTGGGAACAGTGTGTCCAACTCCAACCACAAAGCCGTAATTCTCCACAGTTACCACTACCTATAAAATTTCTTCCTAGGTTCCCTTTTCTTTGATGGCACTGGGTGATTCTGGAACATCTTCCTTTGATGGGTGTCCATGAAATTAGTGAACGTTATGGGTTTATGAACAGCCATGCTCAGCAGAAAATATAATTTTATGTTTAAAAAGTGGGAGGGGGAGCTTTGTGCAGTGAGAGTATGGTAGCCAATGAGGTTTATCAGAGGTACGGTTACTGCTACTTGAAAACTAAAAAGTGGGAGGGAAATGCTCCTATTCCACCTTGGGGATGTTCTAATCCTTGGAGAACTATGAAGAGAACACACCCTAATAGCCTTACTAGATACAGCAGCCCTGGGCTGTACGAATTTAGCAGCCCTAGCTTGTAAACGAGAAAACTGAGGCTCACGCAGCCATCCAGTGGCAGACCCTGTGGTCTGGTGCCACTATCAGAACTTAGTCACCAAGGTCACCAAGCAGACACTTAATATTGATAAGCCATTTTGCAAGAAAATTACCACTTGAGTGGATATCGGAAGTGAGTTCACACAAAAGAGTAAGACAGGCGGAGAGTAGCTGCAATAAGAACAGCAAAGTTTCCAGTCTCCATCTTTCCCTTACACACGCTCACTCCCTCTCTGTCCTTGAATGAAGGCTGCTGTCCCTTGGAATTCCCGTTCCAAGCCTCAGAAAACATTAACGACAGCCAGAAGCCAAGTGAAAGAGAAAGTAGTAAACTTCGGATTCAACAATGTTCTCCTCTTAAGTCACCATGTTACATTAACTAAAATGAGTCAGAGTTTCTTAAAGCCCAAACATTTTTCTGGGAAAGATAAGCAGCTTGGAATATCATGTTGCATAAGCACAAGCCAGGCGTGTGTCCACAAGGCCCGGGTGATAGGCTCCAGGGTTTGCCTGCGACGCCCACGTCAGTCAGCTCTCCCTTATTGACAAAGCGGCTCCCAGGGACTTCCCAGGGGTGGGAAGTTTACTCTCCTGAAACTTATTGAGGTTTTTCTCCCAGCCTCCCAACATGTCCTTGCCCGGAACAAATTTTAAGTGGTCTCTGTCTTCACTTAACTTGCACACAATTAACAGGTGTCATCAATGAAGGCTGCCTAGATAGGAAGCAAAAAGCAAAGTCCTCTTTGCTTTTGTCGCCATCAAAACAGGTTGAGGTGGAGGCCAGGGCAGAGTGTCAGCGCAGAAAGAAAGCAGTGAGGTCACAGGTTAAGAAAAAATTAGCCCCGGCCCCTGCGAGGGGCAGTTCACCAGGACGAAGGGGTGATGCATCACCCCTGGGTGTCCCCCCTTTGTTTCAAGGTGACTCATGCCGTCGGGGTCACTCTGGCAGTCCGTGTTTGCTTCCGGGTCAGGCTTCTGCTTGGGCTCACGCTGGTTTCGTTCTTGAACAGCGAATACCATGGATGTTGATCAGTATCAGCTCAGTAAAAAATGTCATCCATGGCACTTGTGGGGTTGGTGAAAAGCCAGTGCAAACACTTTTATAGTTTTACATTTATGCAAATGGGGTCACACCGATTTGGGTTCAAATCCCAGCTGTGCTTCTCATGTGCCACTGCAGGCAAGTTAGTTTGACCTCCCTCAAGCCTCAGCATCCCCATTCTTAGAGGGGTTGCTTCAAGTACTGTTTCAACAAGATATATTTTTTAAGATTTTATTTATTTATTTTTAGAGAGAAGGGAAGAGAGGGAGAAAGAGAGGGAGAGAAACATCGATGTGAGAAAGAAACATCAATTGGCTGCCCCTCGCATGTGCCCCATTTGGGGACTGAACCCACAACCCAGGCATATGCCCTGACCCGGAATTGAACCAGCAACCTTTTGCTTTGTGGTACAACACCCAACCAACCAAGCTGCACCAGTCAACAAAATATTGACTGAACTCTTCCTACTCTTTGCCAGGCATCATCCTGAGGCTGGGAAATACAACAGTGTACAGAGCACCATCCCTGCCCTCAGGGGGCTGACACTCCAGTGGGCCTAGTCAAGCACCACTCAGCTGCTACTACCGTGGGCTGGGCCCTGTTCGCTGCTGAAGACCCCAGTGTGAACACATCAGGTACCGGTCCCTGGCCTCCTGGGGCTGACATCCTCGTGGAATTAAAGTAATGAGCATGGGGATCCCGCACAGGCCTGGGAGGGGTGAGGGCTCCTGCTCCCCCTTCCCTTTGTCCTCCTTCAGATCAAAGCCAGAAAAGAAGCCATTTTCTATCCCAGGCCTCTCCTGGACAGTTCAGAAGTGGCCAGTCCCCAACCACAAAACCTCACCTAGTTCGAGCTCAGCATTCCTACCTGGATGGGGCTCCAGTGGCTCAGCTGGGGCTGTTTCTCGGCTCAAATCTGAGACCAAGGGCTTGGTCAAGGTGGACACTATCTGCCAAGGAACCTCACCTCAGTTTGTTCAAACAAGGGAAGTGGGGGAAGCGCCAGAACTCCACTCTAACCAGGAGTTGGCTCTGGCCGGCTACAGAGGTTGGAGGGGGGCTTCTTCCCTGTCACAGCAAGGAAATCGTGTTTGGTTTCGTCAAAAAGGACAAAGAGAACGGGGAGGCCCTCTGGTTTCCACACTGAACTGGGGTGTTATTGTCCCAGCTCCTGGCTGCATGTGGAGCACACAAACAAACCTGCCTGCAGAAGACCATCGATCATTCCCATGACCTGCAACCCAGGAAGCATTCCTATGGCCAGGTTTCACAACCCCAGGAACTGTTTGCTTATTGATTAGAAAGAAAAGGCTCCCTGTTACACCACAACACCTGTCCACTTTTCCTTTCTGTGGCATTTCCCAAGGCCAGGTGGGGCCCCATGTTCTGGAATTCCAAAGCAACCGAACGCCTCCTATTTCCAACTCCTGCTGACCCCTCAGAGGAGGGAAAGCTGATGGGCCTGGGGTCGGGGACCAGGTTCTAGGTCCTCACAGGAGAGTTCTGAATTGCTCACTTGTGAGATAAAGCGCCTGGACCCATACACCCATAACATCATTTCCAACCCTAACCCTAACCCCGATATGTAAGAGAAACATCGACAGGCTGCCTCTCACATGCACCCGGAACAGGGACTGACCCGCAACCCAGGCATGTGCCCTGACTGTGCATTGAACCAGCGACCCTTTGCCTTGCAGGATGACACCCAACCAACTGAGCCACACCAGTTGGGCACTACTATATTTTTAAGGACCTTATTCCCAACTTTGTTCTTCCTTCTTTACCATTTGCCCATCAAACAGCAACAACAATAAAATCAACCTAGTTGTTAGAATGGATAAAATATGGTGTAGCTACTCAGCAATAAAAATGATAACTGCAAGAGCACAGATGCACCTTAACAGCATTACGCTAAGTGAAAGAAAAAGACAAAAGACAACCAGCCCAGGAGACTGGACTTAGTCCTCGGCGAGGCCCATTCCAGGGTAGTGTTTTTAAAGTGCATGACAGGCCCTGGCAGGGTAGCTCAGTTGATTAGAGCACCGTGCTGATACACCAAGGTTGTGCATCTGATTCCCACCTGGCCAGGGCACACACAAGAAATACAAGAATCAACCAATGAACGTATAAACAAGTGGGACAACAAAGAAATCTGTGTTTCTCTTGCTCTCTCAAATCAATAAATTTTTAAAAACAAATTGTAAGTGCACAAAAGAGCACATATTCCATTTATATGAAAACCAAGACAAAACAGGTCAGTTGTTGCCTGGAGCCAGGGGTGGGTATGGGGCTTGGTTGCCAATAGATGCGAGGAAACTTTGTGGGGTGACAAAAATGTTTTGAAACTGGATTGTGGTGACAATGGCCAGACAGCTGTGTGTGTTAATAAAAATTATCTCACTGTACACTCACGGTGGGTAAATTGTATGGTTTGTAAGTTACATCTCAATGAACCTGTGATGAAAATAGTTACTAGGATCTTCTTTGAGGAGGACCCCATGAGTCAAAGTCCCACAGTTCAAAAAAGACATGATCTGCCCTGGCTGGTGTGGCTCGGTGGATTGAGCGCCAGCCTTCGAACCAAAGGGTCACTGATTTGACTCCCAGTCAGGACACATGCCTGGGTTGTGGGCCAGGTCCCCATTTGGGGGCGTCTGAGAGGCAACCACACATTGATGTATCTCTCTTTCTCCTTCCCTTCTCCTCTCTCTCAAAATAAAAATAATAAAAATCTAAAAGAGATACGATCCATGCACCCAATAATGCCAGGGTCAGAGTCATGAAAAAGTGGGAAATGAGAAGCCAAAATAATACATAATTAACAATAATTAGAAGAGTAAATAAATATCCAACCTAATGATAGTCATTATGTGCAGGCATTGTGCTGAGCTCTTCACAAACACTGGCTCCTAAGCTGCTGTGAAGCAGGTGGGCTCCTTTAATCCCTTTGGTGCTGAGGAGCCTGAGGCCCAGAAAGGCTGAAGTCATTTGCTCAAGGTCACACAGTCAGTCTGTGAAGTAGGATTCACACCCAGAACCAACCAGCCCACTCTGGTTTAACGGCTCTGCCTTGAGGCGGGAGAGAAGCTCCACAGGTAGAAACGAGATTGAGGAAAATCCACACTGGGTACAAAGGTAGTTTGCTTAACAGCACAGACTTAGTTTTCTGAAAAAATGTAACCCAGATATAAATACGCGCCAATCTGGGGGAAGCGTGTCCCAAGCGCTAGCTGATACAGAAATGTGCTACGCAGGCTGTGGAAATACGAAAAGCTGTCGTGGAGTTAGAATTTTGGATCATTCAGTAACTGGGGATCAAAGCCTGGAAATCTGTTCTGCTATACAAAGAACTAATGTGAGGCTGGCACCTTTTCTAAATGTGGGTTTTGCTAGAAAAGCTTGGGCCCTCTGCCTCGGACATGTGGGACTCCTCACACAGCCCAAAAGAACAGCTGGGAGCCCAAGCTTCAGAAGTTAGGCATTTCCCAGAGTCTCCGGGTCACATGCATTTGCAGATGACTCCAAAACAAGTGCTCGCTTGTCCGACAGAGCTTACAAGAGGAGGCTTTCTCTTCTTTAGTGGACGCTAGCACCATTTTTCATCATCAAGAACAAATAAGCATTGATGTGAAAGGCAGCTGCTTCCAGGAGTGTTTGCTAAATCTACTCAACTGATTCCAAAGGTAATTGCTCAGCCCCCACAACCCATCCCGCACTCCACTGAGTCCCAGGAAAAAAGCAGAAAATCTCAAACTGGGGTTTCTTACTCCAAAAATTCCAAATAGATAAAAACATTTTTTTTTTTTTTAAATAAGAAAATCACTCTGGCTGGTGTGGCTCAGTGGATTGAGCATCGGCCTGCGAACCAAAGGATCGCTGGTTAATTCCCAGTCAGGGCACAAGCCTGGGTTGTGGGTCCAGGTCCCCCCAGTTGGGGAAGTGCAAGAAAGAGGCAACCACACATCAATGTTTCTCTCCTTCCCTTTCTCCCTTCCTTCCCCTCTCTCTAAAAATAAATAAAGTATTTTAAAAAAGGAAAAACATAATTTATAAAAAGAAAATGACATGAAGACCAACGTACAGTTCCAGACACAGACTTTGGCAACCACTGGGCTGCAGCCGCCGGCCGCGCTGCTGGCTCCTGCAGGATGCCTCGGCGCAGGCAGCTGCTGCCACCACAGGGCCCTGTGGAACCTGTCCCCGCTGTGGTTCCCAAACTTATTAATCTTCTCGGCTGCAACTCTCATAAGGCTCCGGTCCTGTGGACGAAAAGGGGGCCACATACTCAACCTGACAAGCTCAGGGGAGGCCTGCATGATGGGCCCTTACAAACTCAGAGGCTGAAAGTAACCACAGAGGATGGTCTGAAACGAAAACTTTCTAACTCCAAGCTAGTCAAGGAGGGTGGCGACGTCCTAGACCTGCTTCTTCCTTGACACAGCAAAGCCAGTCTTTTTGCGGAACAAACCTTTGGAGTACGGGAGTAATTTCCTTTTTCCAGACCCCTCCGGGCACAATCACTGCAGCACAACCAGAGACTGCAGAGCCCCTCATTGTTGTTTTCACGTCCATTGTTAACTGTTCACTGTCCTGCACCCACCTGTGTAAGAGAAGTAGGTGACCAGTCCTCTTATTTTTTATCTAATCTCAGAGATGCCCCCTCCGGCTCCCCCTTCACTTTCTCGGCTCCCTAATCCATCACCAACTACAGCTGCTTTGACTGTGATGTGCGAAATAAGGCGCAAACCTACCGTTCTCCAGAGCATTTTCTCAATCCACTGAGGTTTTGCTTCCCAGCAATTGTCATCAGTTTGGCTCTAATAAACTCATAAAAATTCTCACAGGTTTGGACGTTGCCTGTATTGACAGTCCCTTTACCTGGCCTCTTCCTGCTTCCAGTGTGATCACAAATTGGAAGCTTGCACACAGGCAAAATGCACACAGTTATTCACTGAGGCAGTAAGTAGCCAAACATGGGAGACAAACCAAGCGCCCATTAACAGGATCAGCTGAATAAACTACGGAATCTCCCACCATGGAATACTATGCGGCTGTAAAACAAAGAAGAAGGCTCTCTACCCTGCTGCGGAATAAAGCCAGTGTGAGGTGATGAAAGCAAGGTACAAAGCAGAGAGGAGGGCTAAGAACGTATGCCCATATTTGCTTATATTTGCACACAGAAACGTTATTGTTTTTTTACCCATGTGAATATGCTATATTTATTCATAAATTTTAAAAACTTGTAAGGGACCATATGTAAACGGCTTATTACTTACTCCATAGGAAAAAAATTTTACTTTTCCGCAAACGCTCAGGATTCGTCCCAGGGGACCACAACCCCTCTGAAAATCTCAGCAACCCAGGGTGCAGGAGACCATACAGAGGGATCACGTGGGTGCTGGGATAGAAGAGAGGATGACCCGCATGTGACAAGAGATGAAAGGGGTGTTGTGGAGCGGGCTGGGGGGCTGGGAACTGCTGTCAGCTGGTCTAGTAAGAAGGCTAGAGGCCAGATCAGGTGACCAGATTCTCTCAGGGGTCTTCCGGAGACCAGGGCTTGGACTGGTCCCTTTCATTCATTCTGGATTAGTTTTCTCATCTGTGACACAGAGGCTGAACTATCAACAAAAATGTGGGGATCGCAGGCCTCCTTGGCAAGTAGAACCACTACGGCTTTCTTTCTGAGGGCACCCTGACCGTGTGGCCATGTTCACATATCTGACAGGCCTCCACCTTTCATCTGCCAAAGCCCATGTCTAGAACCTCCTCCCACAGATGGACTCACACACGTGCCCGAGGACACATGCGCGCAAGGACAGACACACTGAGGGTCACCGAGGGCTTGTTTATAGTGGCAAAAGGTGGAGGCCACACTGACGGAAACTGGGAAAACACAAAATGGGCGCTCGCTTGATAGGGAAAAATTAAAAAGAATGAGGTGGTTGTTAAAAGGAATCAAATGACTCCAATACATTTAATTTTTAAAAGAATCAAATCTATATGTAATAATATTGGAGGAACTTGCCTTTCTTTAAAGAAAGCAGAACAGCAAAATGGGGCAGAGAATGTGCTTAGAGTAGCTTCAGGATCCAGAAGCTGGTAGCGCTGGTTGTTGCAGGAGGTGAGCTGCTGATAGAGGGAGGAGGAGGAGGGAAGGAGACCTGCTTTCCTATTCTTTTCTGCCGTTTGCATTGGTTCATGTTTGCTTTCCTATCTTTATATATCAACAGTCTTCTTTAACAAGAGGGTTGAACTGGAGGAAGGCTAGGGTTGAGCTGACTAACTTCAACGGCAAACCCTGCATGCGGGCTTCCAAAACCCCTGATGCAGACTTCAGCTGCATTATCAGAAACCAGACACTCAGGTTCGGGAGGCTCCGTGGTCTGGGCCTGTCCAATTCTATTTGTGGTTGGATAAGTACATTCTCAGGGTTACAAGCTAATGATCGAAATGATGAATGCTGTTTCTTTGCAAGGGTCACACTTTAAGAGGAACATTGACCCATGGAACTGGTCCAGAGACAGAGGGGCAAGGATGATAAAAGTTGCCCTCTGCAGAGTGAGGGACAGACTGGAGAAGAGACAGACTAGGAGTTTACTCCTCAAGCAAGGCTGACTCCTAGAAGGGTCAGTGCCAATGGCATCAGAGGGCAAGATATGGGCCAGCGAAAAGAACAGAAATAGCAAGACCACCCAAGGAAAGAAGGGAATGTCTTCTGCTCAGAGCTGACCCCAAACAGAACCGGGCTGGCTGCCAGCCAGCCTCCCAAATGGCCCTCACTGCAGCTCTGATGGCGTCATCAGGGGCAGCTTCCGAACAGCCCTGAGGTTCAGTGGGGGAGCCTCGGTCCAGGTCAAACTAGATTTTCATTCAGCTGCGCCTCTAGCTACCCGCATGACTACAGGAAAATTAACCCTTTGTTAATTTCCCCTTCTCACAATTTCTCAGTTCTCAGTTTCCCCTTTCCTACAATAGGGGAAGATAAGAGTTTATATCAGGTGTTCGGCCTTGACAGGCAGTTAGCCTGGCTTGCTACTACTTTTGTCCTATTATAGATTTGCAGAACTGGAAACTTCTGCAGCTGCCTGAGGCCACCCTGCAGGAGAGGCAGAGCCCTGAAGGGCCCAAACTAAAGTCCTATCAGTGCCTTATCCACCCTCCCCTTAGCCACACAACTCCGTGATCTGCCAATCCCACTTTTGGGTGTGGTGCCCTAGACTATAGGCAAACTCATGACTTGGAGAAGTCAGTTCTCTCCCCTGACTCCTGGTCAAAGTTTTAGTACGTCTCAGACCATCTGGAAGCCTCTTCTGTGGCCATTTAAAGAAGTTTCCCACGTTACTGTTCTGCTTTGTCTGACCCCTGCCCCCCACCCTCCGCCTCCCTGAGGACTGAGCTCTGAACTGAGCCAAGGTCTGGGTCTGTGAACAGGAAGGTGAGCCCCCTGGAACTATGAGTAAAGGTGTGGACACCTGTGGGAGACCTTTGACATCTTCTCAAAGAGGTCTGAGATCCCAGAAGGAGAGCTCTGGACCAGAGGCACACCCAGGGCTTCAACTAGCGTTGTGAGTGTCGGGAGGGAGCACAGAGAATGAAGGGGCTCAGGCGCGGCCACAATGACTGGTTGTTTCTGAGGCCTCCCTAGCAGGGGCCCCTGAACACCAGCAGAGAAGTAACTCCAAGCCCCCTGGCATGTTTTGAGTGCTGTGAATAAAAACAAAGCACTGGGGGGGGGGGGGGGGGAAGGGGGGGGGGGGGGGGGGGAGAAGAACATGGAGACAGACCAAGAAGAGCCACCCCCACCCACAGACCCAATTCATCTCTGGATGCCTGGACCACTGCAGTAGCCTAACAGCCTTCCCAATTCTGGCCCAGACCCCTACAGGCTCTTCTCTACCACACAGACCCAGTGAACCCGTTACAGCCACAGTCAGGTAATAATGTGCCTCTGCTCACAGCCCTCCCGTGATCCCCGTTTCTCTCACAATAAAAACACGGCTCCCAGGTGGTCAGGCCCCAGCTGCTTCTCTGACTTGACATAGAAAACCCTCACCTCATTCCTTCTGCTCTAGCCAGTATGCTGTATCTGCTCTTCCCTCTGCCTGGATGACCTCACTCTTCCCGAGATGACCCCTCCCCCTCCTTTCCTTCAAAGGTCACCTTTCCTGTAGGCCCTGAACACTGTATTTCAAATAGCAACCCCCTGCCTCCAGCACTCCATCCTCATTCTTCTTCCCAGCTTTGTTTTCTCCACAGCACTCGGCACCTTATATATCTACTGTGCCTATTTACTTATTATCACCTACTGTCCTTCAAGCAGAACCAAGTTCCATGGTGGCAGGAGCTTTGCTAAATGTTGCGGTCACTACTGTAACTGCAGCACCTTCACTACCCCAGTGCTGAGCCTTTAACAAGTCCTCGATGAATACCTGTGAATGAATAAACGGTGCCCTCGTCTCCACCAAACATGTCCAGATCCCAAGGAGGCCCTGGTGGCCCCAAAGCCAAGAGCAGGTCCTTCATGTGAACCCTGCAGATGAGAGCCAGCAGAGGTGGGCACCCTGTCCAGAGGCCATGGTGGGGCCTGAGGAATGGACGAGAATCAGGGGCTTTGGAATCCCTGATTTAGACCCTCCAAGCACGCTCATGAGCCCACAAGTGGGACAGAGCTGCTTAGTCATCCTAATGACCTCTTGCCTGTGGTTACCAGTAAGTGATCAAGTGTCAGGATGAGTCTCCATTTAATCCCCTTAGCAACCCTGGGAGGTAGGAACTGCAGCCCCATGTTACAAGTGACTAAACCAAGACTCACAGAGGTGAAGTGACTTGCCCAAGGTCACACACCTAGCAGAGCTGGGAACTGAACTCAAGCCAGCCTGATCCCAAAGCCGTAACCTACACTTTGCCCTGCCCCTCTGACCCATCAGCGCCTATCCTCTCTTCGCCTTTTTCCTCCCTGAACACAGTCACCTCATGGGAGTGTCGGTTCCAGGTGAGAAGCCCACACTGTAGGTGGAAGGCTGAGGTGCTGACGGGGCAGGCAGTGTGTTGACACCTGATAAGGTGGGTGTAGACAGGTCTTCAGGGGACTTTCAACAGCACAGGGACTGGCTCAGAGAGCTGTAAATAAGTTGGCTCAACACCTTGGCTGGTGATGGGGCTTGCTGACCCTGGCAAAACCTGATGGGCCACCTGGCCACCCCCAAAGGCCTTAATTTGCTTAAAGAAGAGCACAACCTTTGAGTGTTAATTTCCAGAGAACTTCCTGCCTTTGGACATCAAGGGGGCTCGCCAGGGGAGCCAGGAAGAGGTGAAAGAACCTCCCAACCTTAATCAATTCCATGACCTTAATCAATTCCATGGAGAATCACGCATTAAGTAAACCCTGCAAGACAAGGAAAACGCGTGCCATGGATGCCAGCTTTAAATATTTTTCATTCTTAATGTGCTGTTTCTGCTGACTGGACAGGAGATCAGACCAGTCGGGCTACAGCTTTCTCTTTTAAACACCCTTTTAAGCCATTAGCTTAGGCTCATCTCGAAAGCCTCCCTGCCTACCTTTGAATCACACAATACATCAAACTTATTTCAGGTGTCCATTTTCTTCGGCAGGTAGGAGGCTCTGGGTTCCCAGAACCCCTATGGTTTATGGGAAGCCTGCAAACCAAGGTTCTTTGGAGGGCAGGGCCATGGGAATCACCCCTCAGTTGGAGGTTGTTTACGAAAACCTCAGCAGGAGCTCTGCTAGCTAAAGCAGGAAATAATTCACTAATAATCATATTTTTTTCTCCATTGCATTTTAAAAAATTGAGATATAATTCACAAAACATAAAACTCACCAATTCAAAGTACACAACATTAGTGGGTTTTAGTTATTCCCTACGTTGTACAACCATCACCACTCTCTAATTCCAGAACATTCCATCACCCGCCCCAAAAAATGTACCCATCAGCAGCCAGCCCCAGTTCCTCTCCTCTTTCTCCAGCCCCTGGCAACCACCCATCTGTTTTCTGTCCCCACGGATTTGCCTATTCTGTACAAATTCCATACAAACGTAACCATTTGTGGCTGGCTTCTTTCACTCAGCATGTTTGACGTTCATCCACGCTGTAGCAAGTATCAGCATGAAATGAAAGTTCATTCCTTTTTATAGTTGAATGATATTCAATTGTATGAATATACAGCATTATCAGTTAATTAACATTTGGGATATTTTCACTTTCTGGCTTCTCCGAACAGTGCTATGACAACGACAGACAAGCGTGTGTGTGGACACGTGTTCTGGACTCCCCTGGGCACACACCTAGAGTGGGGTCGCTGGGCGGCACGGTGACCAGGGCAGCTTCCCGAGGAACTGTCGGCCTGTTTCCCACAGCGGCTGCGCAGCTGCACAGCCTCAGCACAGTGTATGAAGGTCCTCATTCCTTCACATCCTTGCCAACCTTTGTCATTTTCTCTTTGTTTTTAAATTACAGCCATCCCAGTGACTGTGAAATATTATCTTATTATGGTTTTGTTAATGAGCTTTTAAGGAAACATGTCACCTTCCCTAGAACATCACCACCTCACAAACACTGCTTTGAAGGCAACCCTGGCTAAGGCCTTTGGAGGGGCAGGGGAGGCTAAGGCCTTTGTAATAAGAATAAGAATAACAATAACAATAATTAATAATAATAAATGGCACCCTGGCTGGTGTAGCTCAGTGTACTGAGTGCTGGCCTGCGAATTGAGAGGTTGCTGGTTTGATTCCCAGTTGGGGCACATGCCGGGGCTGCAGGCCAGGTCCCCAACCAGGGACGTGTGAGAAGCAACTGATCAATGTTTTCTCTCGCACAATGATGTTTCTCTCTCTCACTCCCTCCCTTCCCCTCTCTCTAAAACTAACTAAATAAATATTTTTAAAATAATAATATGGGAATAACTACTGACACTTTCTATAGCACATACTATTGGTCAGTGTCAGGCTCATTATATTAATATTAGGCATTTAATCTTTGCAATAGCTATAAGTGTTATTATCATCTCCATTGACAGGTGGAAAAATTGAGGCACAGAGGGGTTGAGTAACTTGCACAAGGTCACAAAGAATATACGTTACTAGAATTAGAATTAATTCTAATTAAAACTAGAATTAGAGTTCTTGACCACTGTGCTTTCATGCATGGCTCCCTGGAACACAAAGTCTGTTGAGAAAGCCTGGAGGTAGCACAGGAGACACAACGTACCTGAATACCATCCTAAACTATCTTAAGATACAAGTACACCAACATCACATTTTTTTTTTCTTTTCAAAAGAGCTATCTTAATGCAAAGTTCATGTAATGCAATGTCCATGTGAATTACAGACAAATGACCCATCTGTCTGATTTGGAATCAAGGGCATTTTTCGGGGGGGAAGACACTGAGTCTGAGGATAGAATGGAAAGAGATGAAGTGGCTATGTCAGGAAAAGAGCTACTGGGAAGACAATGCAGGTAAGAAGACAATGCAATAATAAGCATACAGCTTCTGGGCCCTTCCCCAGAGATTCAGACCCAGTGGGTGGGGCCCACTGAAAATCTGGATTTTCTTTCAAGTTCCTCTCATGATTCTGTTGCACAGCAAAACTGAGGATCCGCTGCAACGGGGCACAGAAGTGCATCTTTCTGATTCAGCACACAGGGTGCCTCACTTCTCGTATCTCATGACTCCACAGCTGGTACTGGCAGAGCTGCTTCCGTCTGCAGCCTCCTTCTGCCTTTTCTAGCTCCTAGAGGCTGCCTGTGTGCCTTGGCTAGTGGTCCCTTCCTCCATCTTCAAGGCCATTGACAGCATCTCCTCCCTGATCCCTGCTTCTGTCGTTACCTCTCCATCTCTGACCCTCCTGCCTCCCTCCTTGCCTCAGAAGGATCCTTGCGATTATAATGAGGCCCACCAGGATAATCCAGGGAAATCTTCTCATCTCAGGACTTTAACTTGTATCAGCAAAGTCTCTTTTACCATGTAAGGTAACACATTCACAGGATCCAGGGACTAGGACATGACCACCTTTCGGTGGCCTTAGTTAGCCTACCATACAATGTCTTGTACCTTGCAGTTCACCTGCACCCACACCTTTGTATATAAACCCCAAAAGAACCTAATTCCAGGGTTATGTGTCTTCCTGATTGGGCGAACCATCCTTGTCACTTATTTAGAGGGAACCCACTGTAAAGCCAATGATTGTCTAACCCTGTACTGTACCCAACACCACATTCGTACCAGGGCTATAAACATAGAAGGTGGGACTGCATGGTGGCGACAGGTGACAACTCCAAAGTCAGACACACCTGGATTGAGGTTTCAGCTCCACCACTCAGAACTGCAGGAGAAGGTAAGCCACTTGCCCTCGCCCCCAGGCCTTACTTTCCTCATCTATAAACTGGGTCTAATGGTGATCTCTAAATCAGAGAACTCTAGCGAGGACTGAATGAGAAAGCACATGACCCAAAGGGACCCACACGCTAGCCTGTCAGACTCAGAGGTGACACGTAGTGAGCGCACCGGGCAGCGGCGAGCACCAAACTCCTGGTGTTTGTCGGGCCCCATGCCGAGCACCTAATCTGCTGCTCATATTCCAGGAATGATGATCGTCTTTATTCAGAATAGTATACAAACTGTGCTTGTTACCTGCTACCACATTTAAAATCTAAAATAGGTCTATTTGGGAACTTTTTAATGACTTTCACATTAAATTTCCCCCTTCTGGGGGTGCCTGTGGCAGACGGGTGAAAAGTACAAAGGGCAACATTTGACTAAAAGCTAAACACCCAAGTATGTGTGAGTGCTCTGGGAATTTCTTCTACCTGAGCTCACGCCATCTTGACCTTGAGGTCTAATTTCAGGGTTTATGAAATCATAACCTTTTGTTCCTCTTGAAAGCAACATGCTGACACCATCAGCACTTTACCTGAGAAGCTTCAGATCTAGAAATTCCAGCTATGCTTTATTACAGGGGAGAAAAATATAGTCTTTTTTTAATTACAAACTTGAATTCCAAGTGTGGCTAGTGTGTACATGGATATATATGCGTAGCTGATGTGAGATTCATGTTCCTAGAGACACAAAAACAGAAACCTCCAACCCCTCCTAGCATCCAACAGATAACTTCAAGTTCTATCCCCAAAGCAGGAGAACAAAAAAGGCCAGCAGGCTCTGGCTGCAAGGAAAGAATGCCCCCATTTCTTCTCGCATTCCTTCCTGGGTACACAGAGGCCACTGTGATCAGGGGAGCCAACATTTTAAATGGCATGCATGTAAGAGTCTATAAATAAGAGACATTCTTGGGATAGCTGGGGATATGTGAATATGGAGTAGATGTTAGATGACATTGTAAACTTTCTAAGTTGTGATAACAGTTATTATGGTTCAAAAGGAAAACGTCCTCACTCTTGGGAGATGCCAGCTAAAGTATTCAGTGGTGGAATGTCTGCGACCTGCTTTCCGATGGCTCCCAAAGCGCATGCACGCACAGAAAGGTCAAGTATGACAGTGATGGCTGTAAAATGAGGGTACTCAGGTGTTCATTGTACAACCGCTCAACATTCACGTACTTTTTAAAGTTTCTCATAATTAAGTGTTGGTGATGGGAGGAAGATTCTATAATAAGATCTAACCTGTTAGGAACTAAACGAATGAATCAACCATGTATTAATGAGGCAAAAGTAACGAAACTGAAGCATCCTACTTCAGACACATCACGAGAAGTCAGAAGGCAGCAGGAAAAGAGGAGACCAAGTACAAGATGGATCGACTCCATAAAAGAAGCCATAGGCATGAGTCTGCAGGAGCTGAGCAGGCCTGCTGAAGACTGGACATTGTGGACATCACTTGTTCATAGGGTTGCCAGGAGCCAGAGCTGATGCAAGGGCAGGATGCACACAGGATAAGGAATGATATCCTGCTAGTATGTGCTGACACAGCTGAACCAGGGGTAGAAATATTCAGCCCCCTGGTCAGTTGATGAGCAGCCCCGGCCCCCAGCCTTCTGGGGGCTTCACCCCAGCCCATCCCCCAGCTGCCGCTCAGGAGCCCAGCATCTGTTTGAGCGGTAACTGCCAGGTGTACTTTGTTTGTACGTGCTCCATGCTGTCCTGGCCTTCCTTAAATGTTTTAAAACATCATTCTGGACTCTCCTTAACTACTGGCCATTCACCACAGACCGTTCTTTCCAGTTAGCAAGGTCTCAGAGTCTTTTCTCTTGGCCCACTCTGTCAGCCTAACTTGCTTCCTGTGAACAAGGACGGGGAGAGCCCTGTGCACAGAGGTTGAGCGCAGAGGTTAAAGCTGACCTGAGCTAAAATCTCAGCTCTGCCCTCACCCGCCTGTCCCTTTACTGTGAAGCAGACTAGCACAATTGGTCCTTCCACAATGCTTGCTTCGAAAATGCAACTTTGTTCCAACATGAATGATTTATTAGGGAACAGTTTGAGCATAACTCAGCTGTCAAGTTGACTCATGTGTTATGGTTCTGTCTGTGAGAAACACTAGGTTAACGAAGGAAAGTTTTCTCAGCTGAAGCACCGGAATGCACAACACATCCACACCCATCCACACCTGGCGTTACAACTTTCTATCTGATTCCAGATTATCTTCCTTCCATCACTTAAAAGATGCCACCCTACCGAGACCTGCTCCCACAAGCAAACTTCTTTTTTCCCCCTTCTCTTCCCCTCTCCCTCTCAAACTTCTTTTTTTATGTATCACAGTGTTTGAGTGCTGTTCCCCTAGCCATTTCCGCATAAGCCTTGTGGTTTTTCTTGGGGGAGTTTTAGGAAGACCTTTGTCACATTATAGCAGAAGTGACTGTACTCCTTACCGCACAGTGTGGTGAGGAAGACAGAACGTACATGTACCGGGAGAGGTTAGTCCAGTGCTGGGCCCACTGCAAGTGCTCAGCAAGTGTTGGCTATCACCAGGCTCTCGCACTGACAGCAGACAGAGCCTGGTCATAAAAGATGCTCAGTGAACATTTACTGAGCATTTATTACTTGAAAGGTCTATGGCTTATTAATCTTAGTGGACTGATTAAAGAGACTTAACCTTTCCTCCCAAGAGGCCAGGAGGGACAGCAATTGTCAAAACTGTAAATTGGACATGAGGCTCCAAAGCTCTAATGGAGCCCTGGCCTTCCAGGCCTGGCTCATGGAGCCTAAGAGTGTGAAAGGCAGTGAGCGACCCTGTCTATGAGAACTTAAGGACGTAAACAGCATTCCTCATGGGGCAATACGGGGTTGGCTTTGCCCATGGACTCCAAGTCCTTAATTCAGGACCACAGTATAGTACAAGAAGAGCCCAGGTGAGAGGCCATATCACCTGAGTTCAAATCCCAGGTTCACCACTATCAACGACACCACCCCAGGCGCCATACTTCACCTTCTCCTGCATCACTTTCTCACCTGTAGAACAGAGACTGTGCTGGTTCCTACTTCCTAAGGGGATGCAATGATTAATCAGGTTAATAGAAGGAGACAGCCCCTCAGCACAGTGTCAGACACAGAAAGTTAGTTTGATGAAAGATAGCTGCTATGGTTGAGACAAAAAAATCCGATGCTAGCAGAAACAGAGCTGGAGCAGGAAACCGTGTATGCGCGCAGCAGCAGCGAAGGGAAGTCGGATTTCTCTGGAAGTGGAAGACAGGATGGTGTGGGCAGGAGCTAATTTTCATCAACCATCTACCCCAAGTCCTTTCTGGCACAGAGCCCACACTTAGCTAAGCCATGTTCATTGAACACACTTAATTCTGGTCTCCTGCACATCATTTCCGAAAGAAATAGAGAGAGCCACTTCTGGCTGAGGGCAAAGATCTTCCTGAAGAACCAGAAGGATGAGTCAGCTGGACAGACTGGTTTGCATCACTTCATCTGGGTGGATGCTGACGCAGGGGCGTTTATCTGTCCTTCAGGAGAGGTCGGCTACACCAGAGACAAGGTCTGGTCTCTGCCTCCCCCTCCAGTGTCATTCCCCAAGTTACCCCACGCTGCCTCCCCGCCCCAGCCACTCTGTCTCGTCCAGCACACTGCATCTTTTCCTGCCTGGGGCCCTTGGTCCTCACCATTTCCTCTGCTTAGGATTCTCTTCCTCCGTTTCTTTTCACAGCATCTTCCTTCCCAGCTCTACACATAGTGCATGTGTCCTCCCTAAGCACTTGCCTGACCCATCCCTTGCTGAAATGGGCCTCTTCCCCACCCCAGTTCCTCCCTACCCCATTTCTCTGCTTCATTTCCTTCATAAAATGTACCACTCCCTGAAATCCTATGTATTTACGTGCTAATGTCTACTTAGACACCAGAACTGCAGCTCCCTGAAGGCACAGATAGGCCTGGTGTGTCACCCTATCTGCAAAGGCGGGCCCTGAATAAATGTAGACTAATGGATGCCCACCTGGAGGCAGATGTGAAGTTATCCATCCGTCCATAAATAGTCCTCGAGGGCCTCTTAAATGCCTGGTGGGAGAGAAAAGAGACCCAAGCCCTTACCTCTGAGGTCCTTCTAGTCCCAGGGGGAGGATGTGTCAGAGAGAGCCTGGCCAGGGGTGGCGTCCATGGGAAGCAGGCTTGAGCTGGGACGGTGACTTTTTTAGGATGGAAGACAGAGCTCCCTGGAGCACACACACAGGGTGGTTGTAAGCAAGGCTCTCAGGCCAGCAGGCAGGAAGCTCGACTCTCAAGACCAGAGAAAGGGCTAGACCAAGCCGCCCCTGGAGCCCTTCCAACTCTGCAGTCACGGCTCTCAGGCAAAGGCGAAGAAAACGTAACAGCGGCCCAGACTGGACACAGAACTGACTGGGAGGAAAGGAGGGACTACTCCCTGAAAAAGCCACCTGCACCAAAGGCCTCTTAGCAGAAATCAGGAAGCAGACAACAGATGTCAAGGAGGTATAGCTTAGCAAGATCATGGTTCTGAACTATACAACCACACATGAAAAAAAATAAACCACCACCAGATTAGGGGTAGAGTGGCAGGTTCAGGTGTGCACCGTTACACAAGAAGGACGCTGATGACGGTGAAACTGGAGCAGCAACCTGAATGAAGTTAAGCAATGGAGCCACGAGGATACCCGTGGGAGGGGTGTCCCAGGCTCAGGGAACAGCACGCACCGTGGCCCTGAGGCAGCGGCGAGCTGGGAATGATATGCGTTGGTAAAGCTGCCATTACATATTATTGCTACAATACGCATTTATATTACAAGCTACCAGATATAGTCACAGGCACCTTCCTTCTCGGAGGATATACACCAACATGTGTCCCCATAGTGAGATCTAGTTAAGGGACATTATGCATAATTTAAATCATTTTTACTTTTCTTAGCTGTCCACATTTTCTAATGTTTTCCCCATAACAAACATGTATTAAGTTTTATAATAAAGAAAACTACAAATGCAGAGTCTGAGGCATAAGAGGCATGGCCAGAACTGCAGGAGGTCAAAAACCCTCTGGAGCAGCTGGGTTCCCCACTGAAGTACTAATTTATGCTTCACACACAGAGAAGCACAGTCACGCAACCGATCTCTGTTTTGACTGGTAGGAAGTTCAAATTTGTGGTCTGCTTTCAGCAGGAACCTAGGCTTTGTGGCAAGCATTTAGCCACTCAACCCTCTTCCGGTCCTCATCTTTTAGCTTTGCATTCCCCTTTGCCCATTTCCCTATCTGTATGTGAGACACAGATATTATGTATCTAAGTAAGTCACACCTTCAAGTTCTTCACTGGAATGAGGTAGGAATGAACAAAGTGAAGAAACAGACCAATGGAGACAGGTTCTTAATGAAGTCTTTTTTTAAAAGATTTTATTTATTTATTTTAGGGGAAGGGAGGGAGAAAGAGAGGGAAAGAAATAACAGTGTGTGAGAGATACGTTTATGGGCTGCCTCTTGCATGTCCCCAACTGGGGACCTGGCCCACAACCCAGGCACGTGCCCTGACTGGGGATTGAAATAGCGACCTTTCAATTCGCAGGCTGGCAGCACTCAATCCACTGAGCTACACCAGCCATGGCTGAAGTCTTGAAAAAGGAATGTCATTATAGTAAGGCTTAGCACCATGAGAAAGAAAACGCTCATTTCTGGAGGATCCTGACCTTCCCATTACTGGAACATCACTGTCTCCAGTGGAGTAGGGATGGTCCAGTCAGCAGGTTCCATCACGAAGAATCAAATGCCCTTAAGAACTAAGTAGCAGAACTTCATGTCATGGTGGACCATAAGCTAAATGAAACTCTCTGGGCCTCAATTTACTCATCCGAGAATGGGGTCAAGAACCTACTACCCCCAGAGCTATGGGTGGAATTATACGTTACTGTGCAAATGCTCAGAGCAACGCTCGGTGTGTAATAAGGGCTGTTTCAGCGTTAACAGTGACAGCTGGCATATCTTACAGGGATCAGGAAGAGTAGTAACTGCTACTGTCTGCGTGCCTGACATTCTGTATCGTTCATCTCACTGAATTTCCCCAATAACCATGTGAAGCAAATACTACTAACCTGATTTTATAGAGGAAAAAGTTAACCAGAAGACAGAATGCCTCGAGAGAAACCCAGTGCTGGCCCCTGAGTGCTTTGACAACTTGATTCCAGTCACCTGAAGGAAGGATGCTGCATGTCCCGGCAGTTAGATGCAAATTGCAAATCCTTGCCCTGCTACTAGGTAGCCAAGGGGCCCCCTGAGCCTGTCTCCCCATTTATAAAACGGAAATCATTATAATGGGGTTGCTGTGAAAACTAAGTTAGTTCACATATGTAAAACCAAGTGCGCATCAGTAACTGAAAGATTCTTGTTAATAGCCATCAATTATTTGATGCTTAGACTGAGAAGGATTAGCTGAGACCAAGCACAAGATGTAGGGAGAAAACAGATCCAATTGCAACAGGGAACTTCCTGATGAGAGAAAAACAAATCTCTAAAGAGTGTTAAATATCTGAAAGTGATGGCATGTACAGAAATGCTTAAAAAAAAAAAAAGAAAAAGAGATAAATCACCTGTCTTGGGGCATACATGTTCAATAACAGGCAAAATCCTCAGGTTCGTGATTAACGGCCCTCTCTCAAATTTCAGGAGTGCGTTCAGAGTGAAATCTTTACACATTTGCTGGATCTATTACCAAAGTCTAGTTGGATTAATCATAAACCAAACCTTCTCTCTCCATCCGTCACCAAAACCAACCAAACAAACAACAAAAAAAAAAACAAAACAAAACCCAAAAACACCGGAAAAGCAACTTGACTCCCTGTCCACAGCAAGGAAAAGTCCCTGAAATTCTTACTTGGCCCAACCTAAAACTCAACCGGCAGCTGCCTTACTCCATGCTCAGCTACAGTTTCATGCTGGCTTCTCCAGAACAGCAGTAGGCTTGGCCACATTTTAATATTGGACTGGGAAACTCAAATTAGGGACTCGTGTTTGCAGACTCATAAATGGCACCTCAGACCAAAACCAAGTAAGTTAACTTGTCAAATCCTCCACTAGTTGGAATTATCTGGGTTGCCCTCCCTGTTCTAGCAGCCTAGATGGCTGAGGGTCTTGGATGCAGCAGATGCCTAAAGACTGTCTGAATTAAAGATTGAATGACAGGTGGATGGATGAGTGGAAGGAGCAGGGAGGGAGGGAAGAAGCAATAAGGAAGGGAGGGATGAAGGGAGGGAGGAAGTGGCAGAAGGAAGAATGAGCCTCTTGGCCATCCCAGCTCCTCTGCGAACACACTGGAACTCTTCCTCCACCAGAGTTTCAAGCATTTGTCACCTATCTCGAGGAATTTGCAACCCTCAACTTAATTTCCCTTCACCTCTGAATTGAGGGAGACTGAGGTTGGTCCCCAGACCAGTCCTCCCGCACACAGCCAAACCTTCAATGCCTCTTGTGGAAAGGCGGGGAGGGGAGTGTGAGGTGGGGGACTTGAATGCCTCAAAGTCTGAGGAAAAGTTGTGGAGCCCCTGAACTCAAAAAAGGCTTGCACGTGCACATGCTTACACATTCACAGTATCTGTAACTTTGGGTGTGTTCATAAATCACCCTCCCAAGGCCAATCAAGAATCACCTGGGGAATGTTTTATAAAACTTCCCCAGCTCCCCTCGGACCTCTTGACTCAGAATCTCTGAAGGGGGTGCCCCTCACATGTGGTCTGCACTTCAGGCTGTCCGGGTCAGCCACACTCTAGCCCAGGTTTGGGAGCAGGTACTGTGGTCCTGCTTTTATTCTAAGGGCAGTCCCAGAACCTCCAGTCCAAGCAGAGTGGGACTACTTAAAAATGCAGAATCCTGGACACTACCCAGACTTATAAATTGGAATCTGAGGGGGTGGGGCCCAGCAGTCTGCATTTTTAATTAGTTATACAGGTGGTTTTGAAGCTTCTTAAAGAATGAGAACTATTTCCCAGAACTACCCGTTAAAACCTAGGAAGAGCCCAGGGCCTGTAAACAATTGCTAATGAACTGATCAGCATTTCAGTGGCAGAGCTTTCGGGTGTCCACATTCCAAGGACTAGGGAGAGGAGCCCGGGATTACCCCCTCCAGGCCTGTGAACATTTACTTCCCTCCCTCACTTCCAGGTCCCACAACCCTCTGCCATTTCTCAGAAAAGCCAGCTGTTCCCCTTTCTAAACCTCAATCTGTCATCTGTACAATGGGATTGAGCCGAGGAGACAAAGGATTATGGCAACTGATGGATTGCAGGTGCGACCCTCACTCCTCACCCCATTTTGCTCGGACTTTTTCCCCTGGTGCGTACTAACCTGCTTCTCACATTCTGCTTGTTGTTGGCTGTGCCTCCCCCTCCTAGAATGGAAATCCCACACAGAGGGTGGAGGCTGTCACCTCCGAGGCCCTATCTGAACACCTGGCACAAGGTACGCTCAATAGGCTGCAGAGTGAGTTGAAGTTTTGGTCTCGGTGCCTAGCTGATGCTAAACACAAAAAAATTAGTAGCTGTCACCACAATTTCCCTTCAAAGTTAAACAGCAGAGGAACTGAATGCTTTAAACTGCTTTTTACAATTGATTTATCTTTGGGAAGCAAATAGCCGTGGGGTGGGCAGGGGAGGGGGATACAACTTTCTAAAGCCCCCATTGTTTGTTTACAAAGATGGTCAGTGGGTTCACTGTGAAACTCCGGAAGTTCCCAATAGATGGAGATAGGTCACCCCCATTCCCAGGGACCCTGAAGTCTAATTCTCCCCAGCGAACAGACCCTCAAACAACTACTTATTGAGTGGCTACTATTCTAAATGCCATGATGAGGACATTTCACGGAGCACCCAGCCTGTGGGGAGAGAGGAGAACTCAGGGGATCCCAACCTCAGAGAGAGCTGAGGGAAGACAAAAATGTCCTGACTCAGGCCTGGGGGTGGAAGATCAGGGAAGGCTTCCTGGAGGAAGCATCAATTGAGTTAGCAGGGAGAGATGAGTTAGCTATGCAAGAAACATAGGAAAGCGTGCTAAGGGAGTGTGCTAATGGAGGGGTCAGAGAGCCTGGCCACTCTGGAGATGGACCAGCATCACCATGAGTAACGTGAATCTGTGGGCCTCACCCTGAACCAGGTGAATCAGAAGCCGTGGAGAGGCCCCAGGCCTCTGAGCTCAGCTCCAGGACCTGAGCAGGCAGAGGCTAGAGCCCAAGCTATTAACCACCAGCTTAACCCTCCTGGAAGAGCCCTGCCCAAACACTACATGTAGAGTATTCCACAGCCTAGAATGGAGGGTGGGTGGGGCGGGATGTGGCAAGGAGACAACTGGCTGGGAGTGTGTGGATCTGGACTGAATGGGAGAGAGGAGCCTGGAGTTAAAGACAAAATCCTTACAAGGCTCTCTGCCCTGGGCCATCACCCCCCACCCCCACGTGTGCCCTTCTCCTATCACCCCCTGTGCTCCTTGGTCTCTCAAATCTGTGCACACTGGCCTCTTGCTCTTTTTCTCTGCCTCAGGGCCTTTGTCCTTGCTGCTCACTCAGTGCAGAACACCCTCCCCACCTGGATCCTTCACCTCTCTTGGATCTTTGTTTCAGTGGTGCCCTCGAGTGAAGTCCCCTCAGACCACCCCACTGCTTACCGATAATTCCTCCCTCAGATTCCCTTCTCCTAAACATTTGCAGCCACACAATACCCTAAATGTTTGACATACAGGGTTGGGCACAAAGAACGCCCCTTTTTTATTACAAAATCTTTTATTACTTCATTACAAGTCATAAGCATGTAATTCTGTAACATAACAATATCACCCTCGAGCACACCATATGACATGTTAGGTGAAATACGCAAACTAAAACTCTAAATTATTACACCCATATTATTACCCCGCCAGCCACACTCTTACAAGCACTACTGCCAGACCCTGTATTTACTGTTTGTTGCCTGTTCCCACCAACACACTAGAACACCAACTGCCCCCAGGGGGAGGCTCATGCCTGGTTCTCTGCGGTGCCCCCTGTCCCACAACAGTGTTTGCGGACATGAGAGCTCTCAATCATTATTTACTGAATGGACACACAAATGAATAGATGACAGACAAATGGATGGATGGAGTGGGTGCTGCCATCTGCTGAGGCAGGGCCTTTTGGATAAGCACTTGGGGTGGCAGTGGGACAGCCAGGTGGGGCGTCGCTGGGTCTGATGAACCAGGCCAGACCACGCGGAGGGCCACAGATGGTGTGGCCCATTTCCCGTTCTCCATGGCCCACTCCAGGGTGCTCCAGCGGATTCTGGGACTGACAAGGTGCACTGGCTGCACAGCAGGCAGAGGAAAACCTGCTGCTCCTGTTCTCCCAGCTCGCCAGGGCCTCTGCCAACAGGCCCAGCCAGGCAGCCACATCACTGTCCTTCTATGACCCTGTTAGGCCCTGTCAGAGGCCAGGCTGGAAGTGCTGAGGGAGAGTTTCCTCACAGCCCCTCACCCTGTGAGCAGGGTTCCAGGCCAGAAAGCTCAGTTTCATCTCAGCTAGGAGCCACCATCCAAACGTTCCTTTTGTCATATTCCTAGCCCCCAGAATCTGCAGGGGCGGTCCCTCCCCACCCACACCACCAACAAGAGATGCCTCCTTCCTGCCTTTCCCCCTTTCCTGCTCACATGCCACCCAACACCTCAGGCCTACCCCCCACTCTCCTGCAGAAGCTTCGACAGCTGCTCCAGCCCACACAGGTCCAACCCCACCTGGATTCTGAATGCACCCATTGTCTGATAACTTGGCACCTCAGCATTTTCCAAAGCTGCTGGACTGATCTCCAAACCCCTCGGGACGGAAGGGGCCTCGCAACTGACACGGAACACACAGTAGGCACTCAAACACTGTACTGGGGGAACTCAGTCAGCTTCTGTGATATCAAAAACACCTTCCTCAAGTTACAGAGAATAAGGGGGGGAAGTTTCATGGACTGACGTGCAAAATTTTCCAGGGCATATTATAAAGGAGGGGCAGGAGATGGTTACATTTTGCAGAACAATTCGTATCTCCATATCTGGAACACCTCAATTTCTAAAAACCCCACCAACACGGACACACGTTTTGCAGACGCGCAGAAAAACATCTGGGAGGATACAGACTGAACTGTTGACATCAGCCACTGAGAAGGGGCAGGCGATCTGGGGGATGTTTGCATTTCCTATTACAGATCATTATTCAGGTTTTCTTCGCACAACTTGTTTAAACTTAATAATGAAGAACTTCAAACATAATCAAAAGGAAAGAAAATACTATAATGGGCCCCACAGATTCAGCTCCCACAACACGTAACTCCTGGTGGTCTTATGTCATCTCTACCCCCAGCTCCTCGATCACCCTGGACACCTATCTTCCCATCTGTAAATGTGTCAGTGTGTATCTCCAACACTCTCCCCCCACCTTTTTAACATATCCGCAATCCATTACTACTATAAAAATTTTTTTAAAACAAAACACCTCCCCATCAAGCCTGGTAAGGAGGTCAACCAATCTATGGCATTCATAGTTAACTGGTTTACCCTCTACCCCATCCCTTTCTCACCCCTACCCCCAAAGTAATTAGAAAGAAACTTTAAGCAGTAATTTAGAAAAGAAATAATAATAATAATTAATGCAGCCTATGAAGCTCTGAAACGGCTTGTAAACTCATCTCCCGACACATTTCACCATTCAGATTTCAAATGGAGCTCAAGGGGGCCAGTAGCACCCCTTTTATTCTGGGTTTTCCAAGCAGCCAAAAGGATCTTAAACCTTCATTTACACAAAGGCTAAAACTAGTAAAGGACTTTGGGTGGACCCTGAGTTTCCTCTCTCAGCCAAAGGGAAGACTCCAGAATGCTCAGGAGCTCAGAACAGAGCTGGAGCACGGGGAGGAGCAACAGCAGGCCGAGCTGGGAGACGCACCTTCTCCCATCCCTGGCCACTCGCTGTGTGACCCTGGGCTGCTCAACAACCTCCAGAGGCTTCTGTTTTATCACCTGAAAACGGAACTGTCTAGTACCTACCCCAAATGCCGGGGCAGGGATTTTAAATGGACCCTGTTCGAACAGTGGAGGACTCAGTCAAGGAACAGTGCAATGAAGTTTATGATTCTTGTTTAACAACAGTGTTGTTATTATTCTAATTTGACACCTATCAGCTGTGTGACTCGGGTTTGGTCACCTAACTGCAGTGAACTGGCCAAATTCATGTACAAACTAAGGAGCTATACGACTCTTTTTTCTTTAATCCTCATCTGAGGATATGTTTCTTGATTTTAGAGAGAAAGAGGGAGAGAGAACTAGATGGGGAGAGAGAGAGAGAAACAAACATCGATGTCAGAGAGAAACATCGAGTAGTTGCCTCCTGTATGCGCCCCAGCTGGGGATCAAACCCACAACACCTAGGTACCTGCCCTAACTGGGGATCAAACCCGCAACTTTTGGTGTACGGGGTGATGTTCCAACCAGCTGAGCTCCCCCCACCACCCCACCAGAACTACATGACTCTTTTAAGTCTCCTAATTTGCCCCCAATAAATGGATTTTTTAAAACATACTCTTTCTCTTAGTTTAATGCTGAACAAGTCTGAGTCCTCCTGTAGAGGGAAGACCTTGGAATGCCCTGTCTGCAACAGGGCTGCAGCAAGGGATTGAGGGGGACAAGCAAGAGGACCCTGGTGTGACCACAGGTGCTTCAGGTGGCACAACTGGAAAAGGAGCTGTCAGTATTTGGAACATGCAGTTTCCGTGCTTCAAGCCAGTCTCGGGAGTCTTACCCTTGTCCCTCCTGCTGCAATTCTGCCCCGTTTCCTTTCATTCCATTCTCCATGGGAGATACCCACCTGAAGGATACCCTTTGCAAGTATTTGAAAGCAGATTAATTGGTTCTCATCTTTCTCAAAAGGCCAGCAGCCCAGGCTGAGGTAGTCAGTCATCCATAAACAGTCCCCACCCAGGGTGGCTTAAGGATCCTGGGGCCTGGGGAAAGAACAGCATTATTCAACTATTGATGGGCACAGTGGGAGCCTGGGCAGGGATCCCCCGGAAAGAATTAACTCTAGTTTTGGTGAGAGAAGCTGCCCCTGGCTCCATACTAATCCTGACCCTATTTCATGCATCATCGGAAACCCTAAAAACCTAGTACATCTCCAATGCCCAGGACTGGCTGAGGGAGGAATCTGCCCCCTGCCATCGGTAACCATCCCAGAGGCCAGAGACCTTCATATTATCACAGGCTCTTCTGCACTGGGCATCTATTGGGCTGGCCAAAAAGTCCGTTTAGTTTTTTCCATAAAATAAAAGACATGTTTTTTTTTATTTTCACCAATAACTTGATTGATTTGGATATTTTGAGTGCGTAGGCTATCTCCCACATCGGCTTCTAGTGGGTAGAGGCCAGGGGTGCTGCTAAACATCTTCCAATGCATAAGTCAGCCTCACAGCAAAGAATTATTTGGTCAAAATAATACCAAGAAACTTCGCAAACCACTTTTGACATATTCCATCAGTCACAGCACCTTCTCCATACACCGCGCAAATCTTTTTTTGTGTTTCAGTTACATTTTTACCTTTCTTAAAATAATAAAGCATAATACACCGAAAATATTGCATATCTTCTTCATCTTCAATATTAAAATGGATGCACAAAAATTCACCAATTTTGATAAGTTTTTCTTTAAATGCACAGATATGACAGTTGTCACAACACAATCTAACAAAATTGCTTCAAATGAAGTTAAACACAATTAAGCACTACTGGAGCCATCATACAAAACAACAACAACAAAAACTCGTAATGGACTTTTTGACCAACCCAATATAATGCTCTTGATGTTGCTTTAATATTAAAAGACCAGAAACAGCCAGTATCCATCAATAGGAAACTACAATAGAATATATCAGTTAAAAGTGAGGGCAATCTCCAAGATATATATCAAGTAAACAAGCCACAGAACAGTGTGTTTAATATGCTGCCTTCTGTGTTAGGTGGTGGTGGGGTAGGGATAAGTATCTATCCATATGTAATTCAAGAAACACTGGGGGGGAATATATATAAATTTTTTTTAAATGGCTCTGACAAGGGACCTGAACAGTTGAGAGTTCACAGAAAAGCACCAGCCAAGTACAGGTACATATAGGCGGTGGCATAAGCTTTTGGGTCAGTGGACCAGAGTTCAAATCCCTGCCTGCCATTTCTTAGTTTTGTGGCCTTCGTTAGACAAGAGAGTTAGACAAGTCACTAACTCTCTCTGCGTCTCAGTTTCCTCCTCTGTAAAACGGAGATGAAACTAGGCTAGAAGCAAGCTCATGGGATGACCAAACCAAAGAGGTGTGACTATGAATTAGCGGAGCTGCATCATGACGGCCAGCCTGAGTGGCACCAAATAATTTGCACAATCAGTGTTGGGTCAAGAGGAATGTCTTCGATTTGGGGAGTTCAAGGAACAAAAAGAAAAAAAGGCATGGGAATATAGCCCCTCTTCCTCATCCTAATCCTCTCTGGCTTCCTTAGGATCTAAGCACTTTTTTTCACGTCCTTGATATAATTCTAAACCAGAAATGTCTAATAATGAAAACTCAATACTTAAGAGTGTGTGCTATGTGCCAGGCGCTAAACGTATTTTATATATTAACTCCTTGAATCCTCATCTCAATCCTGTGAGGAAGGTTAAGTAACTTGCCCAAGGTCACATGGCAAATAAGAGTCAAGACAGAACTTGAACCCATGCAATCCTGCCTCTCATTACCACCCTTCCCATTCATCTTCACTCTCAGAGGGAAGCTCAGGGAAACTTGTTCCTTTGTTCCACAGGTTAAAAGAGAAATAAATGCTGAAGATCATTAAAGTTACAACCTTGAACTTCCAGTCAAGATGGTGGCACAGACAGACATAGTTCCCCACTTTGTACAACTACATCTAAATTACGACTAAAATATAGAACAACCATCACTCAGAACCATCAGAAATTGAGTTGAATGGAAGTCTGACAGCGACTGAATTAAAGAAACCACATCCATTGAGACTGGAAGGAGGAGCACAGATGTGGATCGGGCTGGTCAGTCACCAACCCGCGGTGGATAAAAATTCAGGAGAGTATCTTGGGAGCAAGGAGTCCCAGCGTCACACCAGGTCCCCCAGCCCAGGGTTCCAGTGCCAGGAAGATGGAGTCCTCACAACTACTGGCTGGAAAAACCAGTGGGAATTGAGTCAGTGGAAGAAACTTCTGGAGCCCCAAGCAGTTACTACTCCTAAGGAACCCACACATGGACTCACCTACTCAGACTCACTCCCTCTGAGCTCCAGCAGGTAGCAGCTAGAAAAGTGCCAGTGGTATACAGAGAAAAACTGAAGCATCTGGCATAAAGGTGAGCAGAAGCCATTGTCCCCTTTCTAAACTGTCCTCCCACAGAGCTGGCAGGCTGGTGCCATACCCGAGACTCCATCAACCTGGCTAACACTGTTTGACCTGCCTCAGAGATCCCTACAGACTCTGCCCCACCCAAGCTGCTTTTGCATATGAATGGCTGGTGTTGGCTCAGGCATCACATCTTCCTAAATCCTATCAAACAAGCAACAGCTGGCCTCAGTGAGCCCCAGGCCCAGCACTAGTAGCAGCCAGCCCAGAGTCACAGCTTGGCTTCATCTAGGCATCTCCAAGCTCAGTACAAGTAGCAGCAGTCTCAGATTGCTTTACAGCTCAGGCATGATGGCCCCAGACAAAACACTGGTAGAGGCTGACCTTGGCCTGCATCACCTGGGAAACCCCAGGGCCAGCGCTCTCAGTGGGAGACCATGTGGAAGAACCACTACCCTGCCCCCACACAGCTGATCAGGGAAAAAAGGACAGAGGTTGGTAGTAAGTGGTCACAGCCAATCCTTGCAACTGACTGGACTAGGTAAATCCCTTCCATTGATCTGCCAACAGCAACGAAGGCTCAACTACAAGAGGAGGTTGTACTCAGCCCACACAAAGGACACACCTCAAGTACCCAGTTGGGTGATAGGGGAGTGTCTGCCACTGGACCTACAGGACATCCACTACATTAGTCTATACCACCAAGACATGGAGTCAAAGAAGCTCTACCTAACACATAGAAACAAAACACTGGGAGGCTGCCAAAATAAGGAGACAAAGAAACACGGTCCAAACGAAAGGACAGATCAAAACTCCAGAAAAAGAGCTAAATGAAATGGAGAAATGCAATCTATCAGATGTAGAGTTCAAAACACTGGTTATAAGGATGCTCAAGAAAATCAGTGAGAACTTCAGCAGCATAAAAAAGACCCAGTCAGAAACAAAGGATACACTAACTGAAATAAAGAACTATTTACAGGGAAATAACAATAAAGTAGATGAAGCAAGATTCAAATCAATGATAGGGAACATAAGGAAGCGGAAAAAAAAAAAACATTCAGAACAACAAGAAGAAAAAAGAATCAAAAAGAGGATAGTATAAGCAGCCTCTGGGACAACTTCAAGGCCCCATAGGGGTGCCAGAAGGACAAGAGAAAAAGCAAAAAGTTGGAAGGCTGTTTGAAAAAATAATGGGAAAAAAAAAAAAAAAAAACCTTCCCTAATTTGGTGAAGGAAGTAGACATGCAAGTCCAGGAAGCATAAAGAGGCCCAAACAAGATGGATGTAAAGAGGCCCACTCCAAGACACATTATAATTAAAATGCTAAAGGTTAAAGATAAAGAGAGAATCTTAAAAGCAAGAAGAAAGAAGTTAGTTACCTACAGGGAGTTCCCATAAGACTGTCAGCTGATTTCTCAAAAGAAACTTTGCAGGCTAGAAGAGACTGGCAAGACATATTCCAAGTCATGAAAAGCAGGGACCTACAGCCAAGATTGCTCTACCCATTTAGATCCCAATCTAAAAGATGTCGTTTAGAGTAGAAGGGCAGAAAAAGAGCTTCCCAGACAAGAAAAAAACTAAAGGAGTTCATCGTCACCAAACCATTATTAGATGAAATGTTAAAGGGACTTATTTAAGAAAAAGGTCAAAACTATGAACAATAAAATGGCAAAAACACAAATCTATGAAAAACTGAATCTAAAAAACAAACTAAGCCCCTGGCTGGTGTAGCTCAGTGGATTGAGCGCGGGCCTGCAAACCAAAGGACTGCAGTTCGATTCCCAGTCAGGGCACATGCCTGGGTTGCAGGACAGTTCCCAGCAGGGGACGCACGAGAGGCAACCATACATTGATATTTCTCTCCCTGTCTCCTTCCCTTCCCCTCTAAAGATAAATAAATAATATCTTTCAAAAAATAGAAAAAAAAAACTAAGCAAACAAGAAGAACAAGAGACGGAATCATGGATAACGAGAGCATTTTGATGGTTGCCAGATAGTAGGGGGGTGTGGAGGAATGAGTGAAGAGGTGAGGGGTTAACAAGTGCAAATAGGTAGTCAGAGAATAGCCATGGGGATGTAGGGTACAGTACAGGATATGGAGTAGCTGAAGAACTTATACACATGACCCATGGACATGTCCAATGAGGGGATTGCCTAAGGGAGTGGAGGGTGCTGGGTGTGAAGGAGGGAGGGGGGAAAATTGGGACAACTGTAATAGCATAATCAATAAAATATAGTAAAAATAAATAAAGTCAAAACCTTGACATTAAATCTCTGTTGAAATCAGAAGTAAAACCTCACACCTGGTAAGTGAAATACAGTTTCCCAGGGTGAACAGCCCCCCTGGTATTTAATCCCAAAGTCTTAAGTATGACCTTGATTTAGGTGAGAGGATTAGCAGAAAGGAGGAAGGGGGGAGAGAGAATGAATATGTAACTAATTCCAAAATCCAAAGAAAAATCAGCACAATTTACATGGAAGTTTCAAAACCAAACATTCAAATTACAAACCCCAAAACACTCATCTGCAAAGCATAGAAGAGCATTTCTTTATACATGAGATGTGAGAGGGCAAAGGGTGCAGACAGTATATGCACAAATGCTAATTTCTTCAGAAAGTTTAGTCATGATTGCGAAGTCCAGGAATTGGGCTGGCAATGAAATTGAACACATTAACTTCACCAAGAGAATGGTAAACAGACATTTCTGTGAAACCTGGAGCTGGTTGCTAAGAATGAAGGGATCTAGATACCCGGGGCCAGTATCTCCCGGGATTTATGAGTAAGAGTGGGCCCCTACCTCACCTGTTACTATGAGAGGGTGATGTCACTGTTGATTCAGCCTCTGATACTGATAGCCTCTCAATGAGGGTGATTCAGAGTCTCACCCCACCCTCCAATAAGTGCCCCGGATATTGTCCCACAGCTGATTCAATGGGTGACGTTTTCAATAGGAATGCCACAACTTTTCCCACTAACTCGAGCTAGTCGTCTTGTTCCCTTTTCAAACATGCCCACACAATGGCAGTGAAGAATTTGTGGGGGAGGAAGTTTGCAGTCTTTGAAAGTCTTCATACTAAAAATGAAAGAAAGAAAGAAGAGGGTGGGGAGGGAGGGAGGGGGGAGAGAGAGAGAGAGAGAAAGGGAGGGAGGGAGGGAGGGAGGGAGGGAGGGAAAGAAATAGAGAAAGAGAAAAAGTCTGCATCCCGAAACCAGGGTTAATGCTAACCAGCAGGTCCTATGACAGAAGTACACATGTGCCTTCCCCTTACACTTCTCCCCAAAATATCATGTCCAAGGAGTCATGATGCCTCTTTAGAATGATCTCATCCCTCTGCCATGAGGAAGTTAAGAAAACTAGACTAGAACCATATTCCTCTTGGGCAACATGCCAACAGGTGAGTGGCTTGAAAAGAGCATTAGATCCTGGTTGGAATCGGATACCCTTTAAAGGAGATGTGGCAACAATTAACCCTCAGGATTATTCCTCTAGCAAAATGCCTGCTCAGAGAATAGTCTTTCTAAATGACACCAACATGGAGTGAAAGAACGTGGGTAGTCCAGCTCCTTCAAAACACAGTCCAATTCTTACATGTATTGAGCGCCTCACTTCCTCAGGTGATGACTCCCACAAATCTCCCAACACCAACACACACAATTCTTATACCTTTCTTGCTATGTGCTGTTTTTTCTTCCATAGGTCACCATCTAACTGCCTCCTGTCTCCTCCACCTAGAAGTCCACAAGGGTGGGATTTTGTCTATTTTGTCCCAATATACCTCCAATGCCTAGCACGGAGCTGGTGCTGGCAGGTACTCAATGTAAACGCGTTACGGGAATTCACAAATGACTGCCTGTCAGCCAGAAGGACTTCTCTCCCTCTGAGACCTTTGGAGCAGGAATTATCTAACCCCTTCACCTGGCTGCTCACAGACTGTGTGGTTCATTGCCTCTTCCTGCTCTAAAGAGCACAGGCTTTGAAGTCAACAGCCACCAGAACAAGCAGCCCGTCTTTTCCACTTCCCACCTCCGTGATGTGCTCTATCTCAGTCTCTCAGGGGCAGCAACCGTCACTTCTCACTGGTTGTTGTGAGGTGTAAAGGGGAGAGACCACCTATGTCTTACCGGACACATAGTAAGTACTAGTCAATACAATGTTGCTTGTGATAAGAATAGAGGATGAAACACCTTTTTTTTTTTTTTAAAGTATGTCTCAAATACTGCATGGGACTTTCTGATACTAAAACATTAGTCATTTTCCGCCTAAAATTCAAATGTCCCTGGGTGTCCTGAGTTTTTTATTTGCAAAATCTGGCAATGCTGCCCATTAGGCAGTTACCTCCCTGAAGGCAGGGTGGTATTTCTTACATCAAGATTATAAAACATTGCCATATAACACTCCCTCAATAAATATTAATTGATCAGATGGACTTAGGAGCTGTGAGATTTTTATCTTGGCCATGAACTGATTGAATTAGCCTTAAATTATTATCTTGGAGTTTTTTGCTTCTCTCAACAAGCTCCTTCCAGGCTCCTGTGCATTGCCAAGAACTAGAAGAATGGACACCGGGTCTTGAACAATTAATGGGCCTGAAGGATACGCAGGAGTAAGGTGTTGGGTGTATCTGGGAGCCTTGCTCAAGGAAGGTGTCACCCAGACAATAGGAAACCAAACAGATGGCCCTGGCGGGCTCAGATCTCCGTTTAGATTTTGATCTGGTGCTTCCTTACACCAAAGCAGAAATGGATCATCTGACCTTTAGACTAGACTGCAAGCTGTTTTGTGACAAGACAATTAGGTAATGTTACATCAGGGATGTGCAGGGCTCAGAGAAACTGGGGAGTGCCAAGCAGCGACACATACCCTGAGATCATCCCCTCCCCCGCTTTGCATCCTTTCTGTGGTTCGTGGGAGGGAGCCTTACTGACAGAGTTCCCTCTTTTCTTTAGAACAAAAGGCACAATTATGGGGGGAGGGGGAGGGAGAAAATACAGACAACTGTAATTGAACAATAAAATAATTTAAATTAAAAAAAATACAAATAAAACAAAAGGCACAATTACACCTGAAACTAATGTTACATGTCAATTCTTTTTTTTAAAGCACAGTGAAATAGCTTCTAAAAGCAAAAGATATATATATATAAGCCTATATATATACACACTCTGAAACTTCATTCATTCATTCATCAAGTACTTATTGAGCACCTATGATGTGCCAGGCCTTGTTCTAGACACAATACAGCCTGTGAACCAAATAAGATAAAAATCCCTGGCCTCTTGGAACTTATGTTCTGGTGGAAAGTAAATTAAATACATAGGATGTTAGATGGTGAAAAGTGCTACAGAGGAAAATAAAATAAAGAAGGGGAACAGAGAGTATTGGGGCAAAGGGTTACAATCTCAAATGGGGGGTTCAAGAAAGTCCTCACTGAGATGGTGACATTTGAGCAAAGAGTTGAGGACATAAACGAGTGAGCCAAGCAGATACCAGGGGGGAAATACTGTGAACAGTGGAAACAGCCAGTGCAAAGGCCCTGAGGTGGAAGCGTGCCTGCTGTGCTCTAGGTATAGTCTGGAAGTAAGGAGGGCAAGAGGTAAGGGGGTGATCACAGGGCAGACCACGGAAACCTTACAGGTCATAGAAAGGACTTGGACTTTCTAGCTTGTGTAAAATGGGAGCCACTGGCAAGATTTGGAGTGAGATTGATCTTTTCTCATTTATATTTTTAAAACCACCACTCTGGCTGCTGGGTAGAGGAAAGACAGTGTTGGGGAAAGTGAAGGGGCAATGAAGACCAGAAAACTGTTGCAACAGTCGTGGCGAGGAGCCTCTCAAACTTCTTTTGGGAAAACTTTCCCGGAATCAGACAAGGTGTATCAGTGTGCGTGGATGCCAAACCACAGAAACAGGTGTTCTTAGCCTCCAGCCTGCCCAGGTATCATATAACTGAAAGGCTTTCGGCTTGTTACAAGCTCTCCTGATTATAAAGCCCAGTAATTATTATCTAGGCCTTGGCCAATTATCCCACGGGGTCCGGTGCTGGCTACCGTCGATGATGCTGCTCATGGGGAACGAGTCCACCCCTTTCAGGCAGGCCCCATTAGTCCTGGCAGGAACACCTGAGCGCACCGGGATCCACACCCAGGTCTCTGCCTGACTCCTACACCTTGAGTAAGTCCCCGTTGGAACATGAGATTGTTGAGGACAGACTTCCTCCCACCCCTCCGTCTTGAACACCACAGTCATTGCATTCTCAGGGACCCGGAAAGTCAGAAAGACAGACGGGAAGGAGAATAAGTGCTGTTCACCTGGCATTTATCTGGAAGAGAAGGTCAAAAGGGAAAGAGGCTAAAAACTGCACATAAGCAAAAGACAAAAGAGACTCTTCAAAGGCAAAAGAGGCTGAATGCCAGCATCACAATGAAAATTATTGAGATGTAAAGGTATAGAGACACACAGGAGTGAGCAAATGTAGGTTTACAGTTTTGTGTACACAAAATTTATTCTTGTATTATTTATTTGTGTTATAAGTGTACACTTGGTTTTGCCCACCCCTGCATCTTCCAAAGGGAAGGAGGGACTTCCTTTCCCTTAGAAGGGTGCACAAGGTTCCCCTGGAGATGCAGGTTGGCAACAAGGCACAGAGGGACGCAGGCGAGAACACAGGTCGTGAAAGACAGAAGCCCAGGACTGTAGCCCCAGCTCTGCCACCACCTGGCTGCGTGGCCAGTGGTCCAGCCTCTCTGAGCCTGTTCTGCCTTTTCGGGTGGGGGACCATGACAACGGCCTCGAACCACTGTGAGGCTCGACTAACCTGTCAAGTCTACGAGGCTCTTTGCAGGACCTGCTCTTAATGTTGGGTAGAAATATTTGTATTTTTACTTATTGGCCACCTCCAAATAAATACTCAGTATAGCCCTTCTATCATTTTATGTTCCAGCTTGATTTAGAAAAACACAATTCTCCTCTACAAATTCATATTTAAACTGGTACCTAACACTTTCCCAAGCTCCAGAGTGAAATTCCCAAACACTTCACTGAGAGTGCTGCCTCACTCACCGCTTTCCTAACCAGGAACTCACTTTCCTTTCCCCCAACTTTCTCCTCTTTCTCACTTATTCCCAGTATGCATGCAAAGACACATTCTAGAAGCTGCTGCAACTAATTCTTCCTTCGAGCCACTTAGCTGCTGGAACCTTGAAGTCTTTCCTCAGATCAAAGCTATTTTTTCTTCAGGGATGCAGGCTCCCAATACCTTTTGCTTAAAAGCCCGCCCCCCCCACCCCCCACCCCCCGGGACAGTGGGAAGCAGGTTGTCTCTAGATGCTGGTGGGGGAGCCCACTGATCCAGGCCTTGTGAAGAGCAGGGTCTGTCGAAGTTGCAAATGCACGCCCTGACTGGGCAGGCCCAGCTGTGCGAATTTATCTTCTGCACACACCAGAACACACAATACCAGATATGTACGCTACGTTATTCCCGGCAGTGCTGTTTTCTGAAAGATAAGATGTGGCCCATGGTCCACGCCAGTGTCTGTCAGGGGCAGGTTAAACAGACCGGGCACCACCATGCCACACAGCTATGACCAAAGTCAAAGAATATGGACATTCTAGAGAGAGAGAGAGAGACAGAGAGAGAGAGAGAGAGAGAGAGAGAACACAGAACTATATTGTTGGCCAAAAAAGAAGGTACGGAGCAGTGTTACCCTGGTGCTACTGTTTGTGAAAAGATTATTATTAAATTTACATTTTCATAAAGAAATGACTCATGTGTATTCCCATAAGGAAACCCTGAAAAAGATACACAAGAGAACAATAAAGCCAGTTTCCTGTGAGGAACCCATTGGTTACCTGTGCCCTGGGAAAGACCTGGGTATAGAGTGGAATGAGGTGGAGAGGAGACTTTTTCACTTTTTTAAGCAAGTGCATGATTTGCCTACTAAGGAATAAAAAGAAAACACCCTCAGTTATCTGTAGACCAAGGTCCTAGGCCCGGCCTGGCCGATCTAGGCAGCCTCGTCCTGGGACCCTCTGCTCCTACAAGCCACCTTCCCTGTTCCTGGGGGGCGGCGCCAGCCTGACTTCGCTGTGCCCTGCTGCGCCTCCACGCACCCGCGTCCTCTTCCAGGAGAACTCTCTCCGCTTGTCTGCACGACTGGTGCAGACGCCCTCCCGCTCACAAAGGCGAAGCAGGTAAATCCACTTTCCTCAAGTCCTTTGAACATGTTCCCACCCCACGGATATTCGCAGAGCGTACTGGGCACTTTCAGAGATTTTCTGAAATCTCCCTGAGGGCTGTGGCTGGCTACTTCTCCAGGTCTGCTCATTCCCACCCCATCTGCCTTGTGGCCTGGGGCAGAGCACTTATGACAACAGGAAAACAGAGCAGAATCCTTCAGCACGTGTATTAATTAGATCCTCTTAAAAACCAAGTAGAAGCTGAAACCTTCAAGGTCATCCTGACTTCCCCACCCCTTCCCCGCCCTCGCTGCTCCTGGCCCCACTCCTCCCACCCCAATTCTAAACAGTATTCATGAGCAGATCAACCGGCAAACCCACTTCAGCCCACCCCAAGCACCCTGCACAGTGGCAGTCGATACCAGAATTTCCTTTCCTACCAAAGGGCGCTTTGGTCTAGTCACTGTTTGCAGAGCAAAGTTTGCTTTAGCACAGAAGCAGAAAGACCGAGGAAACTGGTTTGGCTGGTTTGCTGGGCAGGAGGGAGCACAGGGATCCGTTTGAACTAAAGGTAAAACACAGGAGGGAGTGTCTCCGACAGAGGACACCAAATCCTCTGTGAGCTTTAATATTACTACTCACTGAGCACTTGACACATCCTAGGGTACTATCCTGTCCATTTCACAGATGAGAAAACAAAGGCTTAGAAAGACCTTGGCCAATGTCCCCCCAGCTGGCAAGGAGCATTACCTGGATTTCAATCTAGGCAGTCTGACTCAAGAACCTTCTAAACATTGGAAGATGCCAGTAGGTCCTTGGGGGAAAGTGGAAGACTGGAGGTAGATTAAGGGGAAGGAAAGGGAAGCGTTAAAGTGCAGAAAGAGAAAGGACTGACAGCCCTGCCAAGCACAAGCGGAGGCATTTAAATGGGAAACAAATTAGAGAAAGGGAAACAGACAGAGGGAGAAAGAAAGGCCACTACAAATTTCTTTTTAATTGACCAAAGATGAAAAACACTTAAAAAGGACTAACTGCCCTTCCATTTCCGAGTTGGGGTTTGAGGTCTCCCTTCTCTGCCCTCCGAAGCTTTCAGAAGGAAGCACTCAGTGCACTGTAACCCAGGGACACACTCATCACAAGGCTTCAAGAGCCACAGCACCAACTCTTCCCTGGCCATCCACGGTCCCCATCCAGGGCTGGCCTGAGGCCACAGAGTTTAAGAGGAAAAAGGTAAGCCGAAGTATGAGAAGCAGTAACTATTTATTCACTCGTATATTCATTTGTTCAAAATGATACTTGAATGCCTACTCTGTCCCTAAGAAATGAGCCATCAATGCACCATCCTTTCTTATTTCTTTATGTTTGTCCCACCTGCCTTCATGTTCAGCCCACATCTGCTTTATTAATTACTGTAATCCCAGGGTCCAGCCCCGGCTGGCACTCTATGAATGAAGACGCACATTTAATTCTCATGACAAACCTGTAACCATTACTGCATTGCATTTTATGCACGGGGAAACTGAGGCTCATCGAAGTAAATTGACCTACCCCGGGTCACACAGCTAATAGCCGAAATTCAAAACTGGATCTCTGAGATACTTACAGAGCTATCCTGACCAGCCATCCTGAATTCACTCAGCTCCCTGAAAGCCTAAAGCCCTGAGCAGAGATGCGAGTTGAGGCAGGGGAGAAACCCAGAAGTCTGGATTGTGACAGGTGCCTCTCGGGGACTTTTGGGTTTTGGCAGCTTCTGGGAGATGCGAGAGCTGATTGCTTCAGCAACTGGCTTATCTGGGGCTACGCTTGGAAGGGAATGTGTAACAGACACCAAGGTGAGCATTTCGGAAGAAAAGACTCGCTCAGTAAAAAGCCCCGCAGAGCAAACAGGGATTTCCATAACCAGCTGGCGGAGAAAAGGCAGGAGCAGCAGCCAGCCTTCCTTAAATGGCCTTGCAGGGCCCAGGGCCTTGGGTCTCTACTCCTAGTGAGACACTAGGGCAGGAGGATGGCCCATTAGTCTGCTTCCCAGAGTGAGCTCTGCATAACCCTTGTCACAGATGTGAGTAATGGGGACGTGATCAGGAAATGATCCTCTAGGAGTCTGAGCCGTGGGGAGTGGGGATCTGATGATGCAAGAGCATCTCAAAGCCAGTTTCTATTCGTTTTTTAAAGCCCATTTAATTAACCCTCCCTACCCCTGCAAAGGTTTCCCACCGACTTTCAGCGCATCTTTTAGAAAGAGGGGAAAAGGGTGTACTTAATCTACACAGGTGGTTTTGCCTGTGAGCTAGGTCAATCCATCAGCCAGAGCTTGGATACAAAATATAAGCCTTGTTTGCCCAAGGCCAGGTGGCAGAGAGAGCAAAGCAAGGAAACCATCAATTTAAAAGCCTGCTGCCTTCCTTCTCCCCACCTCCAGGAGTGCCCTAAGGTAATACTTGATCCCCAAACCAATTTGTGCTAAGAAAAAGAAAAATAATCAGAAACTAAAGAAGACGTTCACAGCTGGTTTTGTTTTTAACATTCTCCATTCTAGAACCTGCAGAGAAACCAATGAAATAAATACAAGGATCTCACGGGGCACAGGAACGGCCCCTGAGTTTAGCCAAATCCTCTTTGTGACACTCAATGGTCACCAGTGGACAAAGAGGGACAGGTTCATCGCTTTCAAACTCCCACGAAGCAAACTCTCCATGGGGCCAACATTTAGAGCTGGTACTGATGTAGCTTCTCTCCATTCTCCAGACTGCCCAAGGAGAGGGAAGGCCACCTCCCTAAACCCCAACTGCCTTTGTAAATCCCAAAGCCAGTTCTCCAAGGTTGCAGTGTTTTTGTTTTTGTTTTTGTTTTTGTTATCAGAAGGGCATTTCTGTCCTGGTGCAATTCATAGTCCAAAAAGCCCCCCACAAAAAGTGAAATGTCAAGAAACCTGTCAACTGGGTGTGGGGAGGCGGACATAAAGGGAACTGGTACCAGCCACACAAGCAGCCTGAGAACACGGTGTCACCAGCTGCAGGCCCCCTCTGCCTCGCACCTGCTCTATCTGACCAGGCTCTCTCCCCACCACCTCTCTCAGGTCTGCTCTGTCAACACTTCTCCAGGCTCACAGGGAGGAGGAAGTCCACTTCACAGCAGATGCTAATTCCCCAAGCCCCCTCTTTCCTTTTGGGGATTACTGAGAGGAGAAGGGGAGAGAACAGGAGAAAGACCAGCTGTGAAACCCTGAGCAGACAAATTGCTTTATGCTTCACTTTCTCATCTGCAAAACAGAACAATGGTACCCACACTTTTGAGTCTTGGGAAGAATAAATGAGGTAAAATATGTGAAGCACTTGCCCCAGAGCCCAGTTAAAAGTGAATAACAGGTATGGCTACCAATCATAATAACTATAATATTAATACATATTATTATTATTATTGGTCAGACACAAGAACTTGTGAGGCAGCTACAAACTAGACTAACACCCCCTTCGTGATACAAATGTCTTGATGTGGGAAAAGAAAGTGACTAGCATTTGTGTTGGGACACCTCACTTACACACACACACACTTCTGTTTCTAACCCCTGACCCATTCTTCAAGGCTAGGTCAACTTTGCCTCCTCCCAGAAGCCAGTCCTCACTGTCCAATGCTACCCATCAAAACATTCCAGGCACCTAAATACCCATGTTCCACTGTGCCCCATAAGTGGGTCCTGGGGCATTTTTAGCAGCTCCTGTGGGAGCACGAAGTACTGGAGTGTCCCTGTACCTTCATTCACTCCCAGGGGCCCAGCACAGTGCTGAGCAGAACCCATGGCCAGAGATAATGGCAGACCCTTGGCAAAAATCAGGCAAACACTTCCTTACTGATCCAATAGAAAGCTCCACACAACAGAGACAGTACTCAGAAAAGCAAATATATTTTAATCAATCAAGCTGTAGTTTCTGTTTAAAAAAAAAAATGCCGCCCACTGTTGGAACAACTTCCAAATTTCAAAAAAAAATTTTCAGACAACAGCATGATTGCTGTAGATTGTCCATGTGGCCAAAGACTGGAAGAATAAACAATGAATTCCCTCAGGGGACTTGTGGGTGATTTCTTCGTTCAAAAAGTGCTTCTTTTATTATAATGATAACTCGCCTAATCAACTAAAATCAAGAGGGAGGAGAAAGTCGTTTGGTAAGAAAAAAGTAAAGTTACCGGTGTGACTCCTGGTCAGGGCACATGCCTGGGCTATGGGTTCAGGACAAGGCTCCTGTGAGAGGCAACCGATCTACATTTCTCTCTCACATCGATGTTTCTCTTCCTCTCCTCCCTCCCCTCCCCTCTCTCTAAAATAAAAAATTAAATTAAATTAAATATAAAGAGAGAAAACAAGGAAAAAAGGACCTGGGAATCAGGGAAACAGATAAGAAATCACCCTCCCTTGCTTTCACCCCCGGACAACAGAGAAATGAAACAAAGTGAACTCCAGAATTCCGATTATCACAGCGATAACAGGTCACAGAAGTACATTTGTGCATTTTCATTCCCTGAGTCAGAGCTACAGGCTTTCTTTTCTTTCTTTTTTTTTTTTTTTTTTAACATTATTCCTTGGGAGAATAGTACTTGTATCCAAGTGTTTTCATCTCTATAAGTAAAAGCCACAACCTCGGAACTGAGAGGGCTCCTCGGAACTGCAAAGGTGGCGCCCTGGGAGCGAGATGCTCGTTCAAACCCCCACTCTGCAGACCTCGGGTAAAGTGGGCTGCGCCCTCTGAGAGCCATCCTCTGCTCATCTGTGAATCAGGAATTGCCACTCTCCTCCCTCCCTGGCCACATACTAGATTTTTGGAGTATTAAATGACAGACCGTCTCTGAAGTAGCCAGGACGACAGGAGACACCCTGAAGGCCTGTTGGTGTCCCCTCCTTGTGACAGAAATTCAGCTCCCCAGGACAGCCCCTTCCACCACCATGCTCCATCAGAGCGACGCTTAGACCCCAACATCTGTATAAATTCCAAAGGGGCGTCACTTGAGTCAAGGAAGAAGGCTTTTGCCAGTCTAGCCCCTGGACGTGGGAGCGCGATTCTCGGACCCTGCCCGTTCCTACCCTCCCGGCCCAAGGACCCGGGCCGCGCGCCCTCACCTCTGCCCAGGACTCGGCCTCTCTCCAAGTGCCGCCTGGGCACCGTGAACGTGTAGCTGTCGGCGCCAAAGCCGGGACGACAGGGGTCTGGCTCCTGGCAGGGCCGCGGTGAGACCTGGGGTAGGAGAAAGGCGTGGAACCAGGGTGGCCCGGCGGTTCCCCTCCAGCGGACACCGAAACCGGCAGCGCCGCCCCTCCCTCGCTCCCGGCGTCGGGATTGCGGGACCGACCCACCCCCACCCCCACCCCCGGGGCGGGCAGCCTCTCCAGATTCTTTCCCGGACCTGCGGCCGCCAAACCCCTAGGAACGCCAGGGAGAGGGGGCTGTTGGGTCGCCTCCTCCCCACCTGGCCCCTCGCCTCGTCCCCTTTCCTCCCCGTCTCCTTTTCCGTTTCCCTGGAGGCAGCCTTACCCTTCCCAGTGCTGCTTCCCTCACGCCCGGGACGCTCCCATTCCTAAGTCTAGCTCTTCACGCGGAGGGCGCGCGCTCTCACAACTTTTGACCCCACGTCCTCAGCCCGGGATCGCCCCCATACCTAGTTACAACGCTTTTTTAACTGGCAGGTGCCCCTATTTCTACTGATTCCCCTTTCGTTACCTCAGAGACCGAACCCACTACTCCTGGCTGCCCCTGCGTTTGCGCCGGGGCTCCCCTTTTCAATATCCTGACCCCCGCCCTGCCCCCACGCCCCCCTTCGCTCACAGCCCATTCTGCAGCCAAACCGGGGTCCCCAGAGCCTGCAGCGAGGCGCGCCCCCACCTCGGGTGCGGAGCGGGCGGTGGGCAAAGCCGCGCTCGCCTCCGCCGAGCCGCTTAGGCTGCTCGGGACCCAAACATTCTTGCAATAAAGGGAAGCGGGGACGACAGAAAGAGGAAGGAACGAGGAGAGAGGAAGGGACTAGGGGCCGGGGCGCGGATGATGGGGCGCGGAGACGTCCCCCGCAAAGCCGGGGCACCCGACGTACGTGCAGCAGCAGCAGCAGCGGCAGGAGCGCGGGGAGTTTGCGGCACCGAGGGCCCATGGCGGGCCAGGCGAGGGTCGGTCCGGCCGGCCGGGCTAGAGTCTGGCAGGACTCTCAAGAGCTTACAGGTGGTCAGAGGCTCCCAACGCCACTGAGTAGGAATCGACCGCAGCCGCCAGGTGAGTCTCTAAGGCCCCGCCCTCGGCAAGACTGATTGGCTGAGGATGCACCTGCCAATGAGCGGCGCAGCGCGGCCCCGCTTCCTACTCAGCCGAGGAAAGGACGGCCCACCGGAATCCCGCCCCTGCCTCGCGCCGACCCGTTGGCCCGCGGGAGCGAAGGCTGGGTGCAGGGGCTCCAGGATTCCAATTGCCACCGAGATGCAACCCAGCCTTGCTGTGGGTGGCTCACACCTGGGCTTGACCCTTTATTTACTTATGTCTTTTTAACTGCAGGTCTCCGAAGGTGCGTGTCTGCAAATCAGTTCACTGGGCAGGATCTGCCTTTCAAAATCTGTTTCCAAATGGGAATAATAATCACAAACGCCTCCCTACGTTGTGAGCTTGCCATGCAGTTAATGAGAACAACATTTCCTGCACCATAAAAGCTCTGTACAGACACGAGTGATAATAACAGTAACAGTAGGTGCTAAGTATTGGAAGTCTCGGTGCCAGGCTCTGTGCTAAGCATGTGACACTGACCATCTCCTTGTATCTCATCTTAAAACAACCCAAAAGCTGTGTTATTATCCTCATTTGAGAGGCAACTGAGGCATAAAGAATTTGAGGCGAGTAGGTGATAGTGGAGGGCTGGAACTCACCTTCCTCTTATTTTAAGGCGCTTTCTTCTGTTAACATCACCTCCTGTGGCCCTGGCTAGCCTTCTGGAGGGAGTTGCAGTTTTCAGTCTGTCCTTTAATGCTAACCTGGAAGAGACCCTTTCAGAGATCACTCAAACCTGTTATTTGCAGATAACTCTCAATGTCTCATAGCAAACCAATGTCAAAGCCAAGACTAGAACCAAAGATCTCTGGATCCCCAGACTGGGGCTCTTCCCACAGCACCATAGCCACCAATCCCTTCTCTAGAGGATCTTTGTCCCCAATAAAATAATTTTAGGATCAAAGAAAGCATAGACATGCAAATGTTAGGTCAGACAGCTTCCCTGTCTTAGCACCAGGGGCCAACCACATCTGCGTGGTTTGGCTACCCTGACAAGGACACCATCTTTCCCGTGACCCTGCCAGCCCAGTCAGAACTTCAAAACAGTGCGTGGAGTCAGCTGCTCACTAACCTTGTGACCTTGGCGAGTCCGTGTTCTCATCTACAAATGGGTTGATAGACACTAATGCAAGAAACTCACGAAGCAGAGTACCTAGCACCTAGTAGCGACTGCTCCGTAAATGTTTGGAGTGGAGGAGGTTGTTCTTTGGAAAGGACCACCCCCTTTCTCATGGGGAAGGCCATGTTTAGAATATTCTGCCCAGAGTTTAAAGGTAAATCTGAGCCTATGAAGCAACTTTCTCAAGCCCAGAGAGGTGCTATCTCAGAGCAAGACACTCTTCAGGGTCAGCTCAGGCCCCCTCAACCTGTCTGTCCCCTCAGTTTTAATGGGTTTCCCCATCTGTCCCTCAACGTAAATGGGTTTCTGAGCACACGCCCAGGCCATTTGGATTTCTGCATCTTGGCTTTCTCTGCCTCTTAACCCACCAGGAGGCTCGGAGGGAAAAAGCTCCAGTGTTCCTTTCCCACTGAGGCCCCTGCTGGACCATGCATTAAACAAGGTAATGGAAATACAGAAAGAGGCGTTTCCCCCATGGGGCGGCCTTGTCCGTTTATTTTTTCTCCCAGTTATGTAAAAATACATATTTTATACCATCACGCGGCCCAGGGAGCTGTTAGGGCTTTGTTTTCCTCTGCCCAGCAAGCCCTGGCCTGTAACTCTGCAGTGACTCTCATCGATTCTTCCATTACACTCTGATAATTCAATAAAAAGTATTTTAGAAAACAATTAGGGGCAGCGTGGACAGGTCTGGAGAGATGCTCTCCTCAGACTTCTCAGCAAGCCCTTCTCCAAGCTCCAGGGAGTTGATCGTGGAGGGCTGCCCTCTCTCAGCTGCCCAGGGTGGGGAGGGGACCCACAGAGGTGCCCCGTGGAGGCGGGGCGTTTTGTGACTGTGCCCTTCCATGAATGGCCTCAATTTCCTCTTCCATCAAAACACTGTACATCCTTGTGAGGCTCAAACAAGCAGGTGAAAACAAACAAACAAACAAACCCCAAGCAGGTGAGGGTGAGCGCCTGGCTGATGTTGAGCTATGCCACTGACGGGGGGCGGGGGGGGGGGGGCGGTTCAAATTCTTGTCCTGCCACTAGCTGGGTAGCATGTCACCTGACCTCATCCATAAACTGGGAATGTTGATAGTATTTAATTCACAAGGTTCTTGTAAGTGCCCTAAAGTTAGCTGTCAGCATTCTTGGCTCAGTGCATTCATTCCCTGCCCAGGCCTAGGCAAAACTGTGAGCCCCCAGGAAGCCTCCCCACCCCCACTGGTAAAGTCCCTTAGGTTTCTGTGGCCTCTGCTTGGACAAACTTCCATACTGACTGGTTAATCTTTTCAACCCTCCCAGGGTCATTTGCATTTTAAAGCAGGCTCTGGAGTGTGCTTCTTTTAAAGAATAGAAACTCAGGAGCCATTAAATTCCCTTCAGAGTTCTTAACCTGGTGTCTGGGAATGGACTGGGGCAGAGGGGTGTTTGTGGAACCCCAAGACTGTATGCAAACCTGTCAGTGCAGGTGGTGAGTTCCACTGCTTTCATTCGCTTCTCAAATGTGGAGAAGAAAAAGTCAAAATCTTGGAGCTGAGATCTCGTTGAGGTCCCGTCCAATGTTAATGGTAAAATTTCAGGCGTCAACAGGGAGAAGAAATGTTGACCAGAGGCCTTGCCAGTGCCCTGCCTGGTGGATGGCAGACTCTTCCCTGGGGCTAACCGGGCACCCTTTGGATTTCCTTATTACAGGGTGTGTGTCTGCGATGGACTTTTACTTCCCAGGGGCCCAGGTAAGTGGTCAGCCAGGGTTAATGATTAATCCCTGTGGTGGTGCTGACCCTTTCATTTCCTGACAAAAAGGTGGTAATGGAAGTTCTCAGACTGAGAGTAGCCCACCCCCTGGCTAGCTAGTGAGAAATACTGGGAAATTCGAATTGCTAGGGATTGCAGCCAGATCAGGCGCCCAGTGGTATGGGGAGAGGATCCATTCTAACCGTTCCTGGGGGCTCCTGCCACCTCTGCTGGGCCTGCCGCCTGCCAACACACGGGGGAAGAAGCTGGATGCCCAATCTGCCTCCTACTAACATGATGGTAACCAACAGGGGTGACACGCATTACAGCTCAGCCACTCATGTCTGAAAAAAAGTGCTTTATTGCAAACACAAAGTAAATTGTAAAATGCATACCATGTATATAGTATAATGAAACAACATGCATCTACCATCTAGCTTCAACAATTATTTTTGTACTTTTTATAATGTGTAAACTTTGTAACTGTCCCAAACCTTGTTTCATCTTTTCACCTCTGCATTTTTTAAAAATTAAGACTTTTTAAAAGGCAAGGTTAGCCCTGACTGGTGTGGCTCAGTGGATTGAGCACCAGCTTGAAAACCAAAGGGTCACCAGTTCGATTCCCAGTCACAGTACATGCCTGGGTTGCAGGCCAGGTCCCCAGTAGGGGGCACATGAGAGGCAACCACACATTGTTGTTTCCCTCTCTTTCTCCCCCCCCTTCCCCTCTGTCTAAAAAAGCAGTGTTAGGTTCACTGCAAATTTGAGGGGAAAATACACAGACTTCCCACATATTCCCTGTCCCCATACATATACAGCCTCCCCTATTACCAACATCACCTATCATACTCGTACATTTGTTAGACTTGATGAACCTACATGGACACATCAAACTCACCCAAAGTTTACAGTTTGTATTATGATTCACTCTTGGAGTTGTATGATCTATGGATGTGAACCAATGTATGATACCATTACAGTGTCAGAGTCATTTCACTGCGCTAAAAATTCTCCGTGCTCCATCTACCTATTCATTCCACCCTCCCCCAACTCCTGTCAGCCAGTGACCTTCTGGTGGCCATACTGTTGCCTTTTCTAGAACGTCATATTGTCGGAACCATCAGATATGCAGGCTTTCCAGATTGGCTGCTTTCACTTAATAACATGCATTTAAATTTCCTGCATGTCTTGATGGCTGATGTCTTTTTAATGCCGCATAATATTCCATTGTCTGAATGTATCACAGTTTATCCATTCACCTACTAAAGGACATCTGGGTTGCTTCCAAAATTTGGCAATTATGAACAAAGCTGCTATAAACATTCACATGTAGGTTCCTGTGTGGATGTATGTTTTCATCTCCTTTGGGTAAATACCAAGGAGCATGACTGGTAAGAGCACATTTGGTTTTGTAAGAAACTGCCACCGTCTTCCGAAGTAGCTGTAGCAATGCGCACTCCCACCCACAATGAATGAGAGTTTCTGTTGCTCCCTGGGCTCAGCAGCGTTTGGTGTTCTCAGAGCTTTGGATCATGGACATTGTAGTAGGTGGGGAGCCCCTGAATTTTTATTTTTGCACAGTTTTTTAAAGTAAATCCCAGCCCTGGCTGGTGTGGCTCAGTGGATTGAGCACCAGTCTTCGAACAGGTTGCCCGTTTGGTTTCCTGTCAGGGCACACGCCTGGGTCATGGGCCAGGTCCCCAGCAGGGGGTGTGTGAGAGGCAAGCACACATTAATGTTTCTCTCCCTCTCTTTCTCCTTCACTTCCCCTCTGTCTAAAAATAAATAAATGAAATCTTTTAAAAAATAACATTAAAAAAATGAAATAAAGTAAATCCCAGATAACATGTCATTTCTCCTGTAAATATTTCAATCGGCATCTCTAATAAAGACATTTTTAAAAATATGACCATCATCTTGTGATAATACCTAATAAAGTTCATAATAATTCCTCAAAACCATCCAGCTATGCCATATTTGAAAAAAAAATGTCTCTCTTATAATTAGCTTGTTTGAATCAGGATCCAAGCAAGAGCACATTGGACTGTTATGTCTGTTAAGTCTTTTATATCTACAATGGTCTCCCTGCCCCTGTGTGTTTAGCTTTTTTGAAGGATTACTGACAGTACATATTTAGAGCATAAACACTTTGATGCGTACACTGTGAAACCATCAACATAGTCAAGATAATGAACAGATCCTTCGTTTGCTTTTTTCTTGTTTCTATTTTGACACAACTCCTGACTTACGGAGGGGTTTTGTTGTTGTTGCTGTTGTTGCTGTTTTTTTGGGTTTTTTGTTTTTAAGTGGCTGCTTTCTTTAAGATACCAGATCACCGGTTGGTCCTGCACTTTGTATTTGGTCAAATGCATCCTCATGACATCATTTAACACGTCCCTCCATCCCAGAGGTCTCAAACTCATTTTTACCGGAGGCCACATCAGCCCATCAGCCTCACAGTTGCCTTCAAAGGGCCAAATGTAATTTTAGGGCTGTATAAATGCAACTACTCCTTAACAGTTAACAGTTAAGGAGAGCTCAGCGCTGCCACCAGGCAGAAACAAAGTATCGGGCCAGATAATACAAGGTAGAAGGCCGGATTTGGCTCCCGGGCCTTGTGTTTGCCACCTGTGCCCTATCCCATGTGTTATATGAACTGTGTTCAGATCTAGAGGTGTGATTTGATTCAGATTCCATTTCTCCGGCAAAAATATTTCAACTGAATACTTCCCATAGCATCATATCAGGAAGCAAGGAACTGTCTGGTTGGCTCTATTAGAATAAACAAGATTCAGTTGGTGTCAGCTGATCCCTCCATTATCAAGTTCATCAGCCTTTCACCCTGTGGTTTTAGCACCATGGATGATGGCTGCCCAGGTCCATTAGCTTATTAGGGCAAACAAGAAACATTTATTAAGCACCCATATGCACCAGGCACTCTGCTTGACACTAGGGACATAGAAATAAACAAAATATAGTCCCTGCCCTCAAGAAGCCCATAGGTGATGAAGGATACAGGCACGTAAACATCCATGAATTTATTTATTAAGTATTATTGAATGGTGCTCTTGCTGGTGTGGCTCAGTGGAATGAGCGCAGGCCTGCGGATGGAAAGGTTGAAAGGTTGTGGTTTGGTTCCCGGTCAGGGCACATGCCTGGGTTGTGGGTTCAGTCCCCAGTTGGGGGCATGCGAGAGGCAACTAATCAATGTTTCTCTCCCTCCTTTCCCCTCTCTCTAAAAATAAAAAAATAAAATATTTTTTAAAAAGTATTACTGAGGCTGGGATGGGAGTGAAAGACAGAAAACTGTACAAGAACAACAATTAAAATAAAAATAAAATTTTAAAAAAGTATCACTGAACGTTATGTACCAATCAGGCATTGTGCTAAATGCCAGTAATTACAATACACTATGTAATAAAAATGATAGCTACCATTTACTGGAGTTTGCCATATTCTACAAGGTTTCTCTCACCCGTGCTAATACAGTCCTTTGGGTGCTATTGCCACATCCATTTTACAGATTTGAAGCAGAGGCAAAGAGATACACAGTAACAGTGACAGAACTGGAACTTGAACCTAAGGCCACACGCCTCCAAAAACTCTGAATCTTCAGGTTGTACTGCTAAAGCCAGGGGAGGCTTTTCCTCCCAGGTACCATATGAACTGCGAGGCAAACTTTGACTGATTTAGCAAGAAATGGTCTGTCAAGTTGACCTGAAATTCCAGACTCCAGGGCAGGCTGGAGCTTCCGGTCCATCAATGGGGTGGGGTGATGATGAGAACGGAAACCAGAGGGGCAGGTCCTGGGCCCGACCATTCAGTCCTTCCACCCGCCTATGGAGCAGAAGGGATTTCTCCTGTTTTCCTGAAGAGGAGACTGAGGCTCAGACAGATGAGCAGTCAGGTCGGGGCAGTGTTAGGCTTGAGGCTGGTGCTCAGCTCTAAGACCAAATGACAAAAGGGTTCCCAGGATGGGTGCTGGCGCCTCACTGCCTGGTTCTGAGTCCTGCTCTTTCACCTGCTAGTTCCAAGCATCTGAATGAGTCACTTAAACCCTCTTTGGACTTCGATTTCCTCATCTGTACTAACACCTACTTTATTGGATGGTTGCCATAATTATGTGAAATAACATAAGTAAATGTGGTGAACAGGAAGTGCTAAATAAACATTAGTTATTTTTATTTTTTACATTCTACAATCCTCAGAAGTTGCCGCTTTCCCTGAGCAGAGTCCATGGGCAGCAGGCTCACTCCAGCCATGCACCTCCCCTAAGCCCACTGAGCGAGGCGGAGCCTGCTGCCCTGCAGCTCCATGGCTGGCTGAGCGCCCTCTCTTTGCCCACATACCTTTGTACCTGGTGGCTCGAGAAAGACAGATTAGGTGCTACAGGACAGCTGTTGGGCCCCACAGACCTGTTGCTTCCTGTCTCCCATCTATGAGCAAAGAAGGCCCCAGCCCCAGTCTCTGAGCCAAGGACCCCATCCACGTGGGATGGAGGGATAAAGCTCACCTCCAGATTTGACAAGGCTCAGCAGCCAATGAAATCACTCACTGACCCCAAGTCTCAGATACTTGGGGACAAAGAAAAGGCTCTTACTTTTTGCAATTAAAATATTTTCTTTTCTCAATTTACGCTCTTGGATCCTTACTGTGAAGCCCTCACAATTTACTTTCCCTTTAAAATGGAACTTTGTGGCTAACAATTTATTTATCAAATTCCAGGTGGTGGCTAGAATACAGTGCAGGGGACTGACCTTGGGACTTGAAGCAAAACCTCTTTTCCTCCCTAAGTCTCAGTCTCGTGTCTGTTAAATGACTCAGTTGCCTTGGAAGGATCCTTCTGTTTTCTCTCACCTCCAAAAACTCTTGACTTTGAGTTCTTTGAGATTGGGAATGGTGTCACGGGCCAGGTTCACATTCCCTGCTCTCGGGGGTCAGGAGTTCTCACGTGAGTGATATTTATGGAAGCATGATGCTGTTTATTGCTTTTCAGTTTTTAGACTCAACCTCCAGACAAGGCACAGAATACTTAACTATAGTTACAGAAGAAAATGGAAATACTATGAATAATATATAACTATTAAAAATTGGAAATTGCTTGAGAAGGAAGCTGGGACGTTTGATAAGGGCACTATATCCTTTAAAAATTTTTTTTATTTGCCCTGGCTGGCGTGGCTCAGTGGGTTGAGCATGGTCCATGCCTGTAGACCGAAGGGTCCCTGGTTTGATTCCCAGTCAGGGCGCATGCCTGGGTTGCAGGCCAGGCCCCCAGTATGGGATGCGCAAGAGGCAACCACACATTGATGTTTCTCTCCCTCTCTTTCTCCTCTTTCTCCACTCTCTAAAAGTAAATAAATAAAATTTAAAAAAATAAAAAATAAATAAACATATCTTCTTTAAAATTTTTTTATTTCTTTTAAAGATTTTTTTTATCTATTTACTTTTAGAGCAAGGGCAAGGGAGGGAAAAAGAGATGGAGAGAAACATCAACTGGTTGCCTCTTGTATGCCCCCAACTGGGGGCCTGGCTCTTAACCCAGGCATGTGCCCTGACTGGGAATTGAACTGGCGACCTCTCGGTTTGCAGGCCAGTGTTCAATCCACTGAGCTACTCCAGCCAGGGCCTTTCTTTTTTTTTAATGCTCACCAAGGATATGTTTATTGATTTTAGAGAGAGATGAAGGGGAGAGAGAGAGAGGAAGAAAGAAAGAGAGAAAGAGAGACATCAGTGTAAGAGAGAAACATCAATTGGTACGCACCTGACTGGGGCTCAAACCCATAACCTTTTGGTTATGGGATGACCCTCCAGTCAACCGAGTCACCTGGGCCGGGCACATCCCATTCTCATCTTCCAACAGTTATTTCTCTGGTGAGGGGAATTTAGGGTAGGTGGTGAGTTCACTATTATTCGTTATATTATTATGCTTTGTAACTTAAAATGTAATATACAGGGTCTGGCACAAATAACACCCCTTTTTTATTACAAAATGTTTTATTACAAAATCGTAAGCATGCAATTCTGTAACATAACAATATTGCACTCAAACACACCATATGACAGTTTAGGTGAAATCTTCAAATTAAAACTATAAATTATTACATCCATATTATTACCCTACCACCCACACTCAAGCAGGCATTACCTCTGCCGGACCTGGTATTTATTATTTTTTAATTTCAAATATTATCTCTTTGAAAGGTAAAGAAAAGGCAATAGCAAAGAAAATTTAAGACATAAGGAGTAAGATAAATGAAATAGATACAACCCTGGCCAGTGTGGCTCAATTGGTTGGAGTGTCAAGCTGTAACCAAAAGGTTGTGGGTTCAATTCCCCCTTGGGGCACATGACTAGGCTGCAGGTTTGATCCCCAGTCCAGGCACATACGACCCCCTGATCCCCTGGATGGGAGGCAACCAATCAATCCTTCTCTCTTGCATTGATGTTTCTCTCTCTCATTTCCTCTCTCCCTTCCTCTCTCTCTAAAAGCAATGAGAAAATGTCCTCAGGTGAGAATTAAAAAGAAACAGATATAGCAAAACTAAAAAATTATTTGGTTTCTTCCTCCACAAGTGCAAACTTGTTCTGACTGTGGTGAGCATTAAACCCTTTGCACACAGATCTAAACTGGATTGAAGGGGGTGGGATAGGGGTTGGCAATGAAAAAGAATGAAGTCCTAATACATGCTACAACATGGGTGAACCCTGAAAACATTAGGCTAAGGGAACGAGGACTGACATAAAAGACCACGTATCATATGATCCCATTTTTACGAAAATGTTGGAATAGGCAAATCTATAGAGACAGAAAATAGATCAGTGGTTGCCCAGGGCTGGGCAGGACGGGTTGGGGGGGGCCGCAGGAGGGGCATTGGGAGTAGCCACCAACAGGAACGGCACTTCTTTTAGAAAGAGGTGAGCACATTCTAAACTTAGATTGCGGTGATGATTGCACAGTCTTGTGAAAACAATACAAAATATTGAGTCGAACGTTTTAAGTGGGTGAATTGGGTGGTTTATGGATTTTATTGCAATAAAATGGTTTTCTCTTTTAAGTGGGAGGGAGTGCCTTGCTAAGAACAGTGTTAGTATGGGAGTGATTTTCACAGCCCTCTACCTCCTACTGTTTCTGTTTCACAAATGGAAAAATCTAGAAACGTTTTTCCATGTACATATATCATTATATCAACAATAACAATGGCTCTCATTTGTAACAGTCATGATGTTCCAGGCGCTAGTCCAAGGCACTTTTACTTTTATCAGCACATGCATCACCATGAGGAAGATATCATCCTATCCCCACTTGAGGAAACCCAGAGGTAAAGTGATCTTCCACGGCTAGTAAGTGGTGAAGCTGTGACTTACCCACCATGTGCCAGGCCCTGTGCACCTGCAGCACACAAGTCCATCTTGAAAGCCACCATGCCCTCCACTGTCCATGAAGCATGACCCAACCAACCCGGTGTGAAGCTGACCAATCATCCCTGTTTGCCAGGGACAGAGAGGGTTCCTGGAGTATAGGACTCTCAGCGCTAAAGGTGGGAAAGCCCTGGGTAAACTGGGGTGAGTTAGTCACCTTACCACAGTCAGTGAGCACTGCTGACTGTCCATGTGTACACACACGTGAGTGCTCACCTGCTCATGGGCTCTCAGTAGGGGTGTATCTCAGCCAGAATCCAAGTTTTGTGGGAGGGGAGGGTGGAGCTGGCCTGGCTGGATCAGATACAGCAGGTGGAGACCTGCAGAGCAACAAAACCAGGGCAAAGAGCAAGGTTTCCCTCACAAGCCCTGAAGAAAACTCCAGAGTTGAGTCTGAGGGTTGAGGGCCCATCATTTTCCTGAGTGACTTTCCAACTTCTCCTTCACTGGCTCAGCCGCTCGTTCATTTGGTGAACACTCACTGTATCCTGCCACGAGCCAAGGGCTTTGCTGGTGAGGGAGGAGCCTCCCTTCCCTCAAGGAGCTTTCCGTCTGGTGAAATGCACAGACAAAGGAACCGAGTATTTGCCTGGTTAAATATTAATGTTTAACAACTGGTAGAGCCTGGGCACTAGGCCAATCAAAATGAACACCAGCCATTAAGACCAGAGCAGGATCCTCAGACCCCTGCTGAGCCAGGGTTCACCCTTTCGGTTGCTGGGTGGTGGGGGTGGTTTGGGGATCAGGGGAGGGGCTGCAGGTATGGGGAAATTTGGGGGACTCAGGCAAGCAGCTGATTACCAACGGACAGGGAAAATTTTCAACACACTATTTTAGCAACTAGAATAGCCGTATCAGGGACTCTGGTGGTGTCCAGCCCTGGTGATAATGATATGAGATCAACAAGGCATGAGATGGGGAGCACATGTGGCTCAGGGAAGGCTTCCTGGGGGAAGTGACATCTAAGACGAGTTAACTAGAGTGCTCTTGGCAGAGGGAAGAGGGCTCAGCATTTCAGGTGTTCAGTATAACTGGAGGAAGGAGAGGCAAGAGATTAGACAGGCAGGTAAGGAGAGTGGTGGGGCAGCGGCTGTGTCAACCATGGTCAGCAGCTTGGACACAATTGTCCTCAGGGCAACAGAGCAACGGGGAGCTATTGCAGGATTTTATTTAAAATCAGGGGGGTTACCTGATCCAATTTACAAATTCCTCAGGAGACTCCAAGGAGTCTATCTTTCCAGAGACAAGAACCAACGTTCAGGGAGGTTAAAAACTCCTGTCAGATGTCTCGCATCAGGTTGGGCATGGAATGGATGGAACTGCTCGCTTCTAGATCACCTTCCCCTTTGAACGCCACGTGCCACAGGGGCTTCTCATCTGTATACGGAGCTTTAGAGTTTTTGAGGCACTTGTAGCTTACAGAGCTGTTTCCATCCATGCTCATTTGATTTTCCACCACAATGTTGTGTTACAGGCAGGGATGCCATTCCCATGTCACAGCTGAAGGGATTGAAATACAGGGAGGTTTCAAGATCTAGTGGGTTATGAAACCTTGATTCAAATCCAAGCCTTAAGACTCCTCATCCACGATGGGATTTGTATTGGTCACTTTGGGGAGTAAATACCAGAAACAGAAGTGGCTATTTAGAAAAAGGAAATCTGGGGGGGCTCATGTACTAAAAAGGTTGTGAGATGGAATTCAGGCATGGATGGCTCCGGGTCTTCAAATTATGTCATCAAGATCCTCCTTGCTCTGTCTTTGTTTTCCTCTGTGTTGACTTTCTTCTTAGATTCTCCCATCAAAGCAGAGACAGGCTCCCAACCTACCAGTTTGGCAATCCCAGTGACAAAGAACTATACTTTCCCAATAGCTACAGCAAAAGTCTCAGATTTTATTTTATGCCCTGACTTGGCTCATGTGCACACTTCTGAACCGGATACTGCGGCCAGAGATAACTGCGTGGTTATGATTAGCTAAGACTGGGCCATGTGTCCAACCCTGGAGTCACACAAGAGGGAACCGCCTCCCAGGTCCACATGGACTAAGGGTAGGGGAGTTGTGTCTCCTAAAGGAAAATAATGGCGCTCTTCTAGGGAACAACAAATAGATACTGGGTATAAAAACTAACAGTCAAGTGACAGAACAATTGCCCAGCTTCAGGAAGAGTCTGCTCACCTGGGCTTGGGGGGCGGGGGGCGGGGCGGGGTTCCTCTCTGACGAAGGAGCTCAAAGTGGTGGCTGGCATGGTCTGCTTGGTGCCTGCCTCTTGGGGCAGAAATCCTGCCCCTCTGAAGAGCCCCATCTTCCAGAGCCAGCCTGCAAGCTCCAGGCCTGACCCAGAAGCCACTTCCCTTCTGCTACATGCCACTTTTCAGCCTGTGCTTGCTGGGGCTGGGGTGGGAGTCTGGTTCTTCTTAGCAGGCAGAACTTGTTCATGGTGTGACCTAAAAATCTAAAAACACATAAAAATAAAATTTAAAAAGCCGAGAGTCCAAAATGACCTTATTTGACCTTATAATAAATATCCTTCACTTGTGAGTCTCTCCCCATCCATCCCATTCTCATGAGACCTGTTGTTGGGCTAGGGTCCAAAATCACCCAAATACTGCAAAATCACCCAAAAGGCAGAATTGGCTAGTGTTTAAGAAGACAGACTCTGGCCCTGGCTGGTGTGGCTCAGTGGACTGAGGGCCAGCCTGAGAACCCAAAGGTCACCGGTTTGATTCCCAGTCAGGGCACATGCCTGGGTTGCAGGCCTGATCCCCCAGTAAGGGGAGTGTAATGTATCCCTTACACATTGATGTTTCTCTCCCTCTTCTTCTCTTTCTCTTCTCCTCTCTCTAAAAATAAATAAATGGAATCTTTAAAAATATATTTAAAAAATGCAATTCTGACTCAATGAATAGATTTGAAGCTTCATTAACAGTTAAAAAAAAAAAGAACAATCCCTGACCAGTATGACATCATCCCACAAGGGTGAAAGGTTGCTGGTTTAATTCCTGGTCAGGACACATCCCAGTCAGGAAGCGAGAGGCAACCAATCAATGTTACTCTCGCATATCCACGTTTTTCTCCCTCTCTTTCTCCCTCCCTTCCCCTCTCTTAAAAAAAAAAAAAAAAAAGAACAAGAAAGGCAAGGTCCTTTCTGATCCAGATGGCTAAGAGCTTGGGCCCTGGCTGGAGAAGACTGGGTTCAAATGGGGGGGATACTGGGCTGCGTTGATTTTAGCAAATTATGTAAACTCTGGGCACCTACGTCTTCTCCTTAATGAAACGGAGGCAACAACAGTCTCACTCCTTGGGAGTCGTGTGAGGATTAAATGAACTAATACCTGCAAAGTACTACATATATCTAGATGCTCAATGAAGAACTTTACAAAACATTATTATTATTATTATTATTATTATTATTACTATTATTATTTGAAAGAAACTATGTAACACCTTGTGGGTAACCTGGCAGAGAGTTAGTGCTCAGTAGATGTATGGGCATTTTTAGAGATTATCAGAGCCTTCCTCTCCCTCTCAAGGGGAAGGAACTCAGCTTCCAGGAGGAAAGGGTACTTACCCAAGGTCTCCAGTGAAGTCGGAGACAGAGCTCTGAGGCTGGGCTTGCAGGCAGCAGACTAAGGAGGTTCCTCAAAGAGGTGACTCAGGATATGCATGGAAAACCCCCTTTCCTCACTGCCCAGAACTTCGCAGATCTCAAACCTCTTTCTTTTTCTGTTTTAGCCTTTTTTCCCCATTTTAAACAATGAAAGGATGATTTACATTTAGTAAAATACACCCTTTTTGGTGTTCAGGTCTGTGAGTTTCGACAGACACATGCAGTTGTACATCCAGCCCTCTGCTAGATGGAGGCAGTTCCACACGCCAAAAGCTTCCCGCGTGCCCTTTGCAGACCCGCCACCCCTAGTCCCTGGCAGCCAACGAGCATTTGGTGTCCCTGCTGCGTGCCTTTTCCAGAAAGTCATATAAACGGGATCATAGAGTGTGTGGTCTGTTGTATGTAGTTTCTGTCACTTAGCAAAATGCTTTTGAGATCCATCCATGTTGTTGCATATATGTAAGAGTGTGGCCAAAGTAGGTTTATAGTTATTTGTATGGAAAAGACAATAACTGATAAACAATAATATAAGAATAAACTGTACATTTCATGTACTCAATTGTAAACCTACTTTTGTCCCACCCTGTATTTTTATAATTCATTCTCTCTCTTTCTCCTGCCCCCCTCAGCAGGATTCCATCCTATGGTAAGGAAACAAATTGCTTATCCATTCACCAGCTAATGGGCATTTGGGCTGTTCCCAGTTTTGGGCTATTATGAATAAAGCTGCTAGGAACATTCATGTGTCTTTGTATAAACATACGTTTTCATTTTTCTTGGGTAAATACCTAGGAGTAGAATTGCAGAATCACATGGTTAGTGTATGTTTGGCTTTGTAAGCAATTGTCCAACTGTTTTTGCAAAGCGGCCACACCATTTTGTAATGCCATCAGCAACGCACGAGAGTTCCAGTTGCTCCCCATCTTCTCCAGCCCGCGATGTGACCAGTCTTTACAGTGTCAGCCACGCGAATCACTGTGTAGTTGGTGCTTCGCTGTGGTCTGCATTCGCATGTACTTAACAACCAATGCTGAGCACCAGGACATCTTCCCTCTTTCTTGATACAAATTATATAAGTAATAAATATCCACAGTAGAAAACATTTTAATGCAGAGATAAATGAAAAGAAGAAAAATTAAAATAAAAATCACCTGTTACCCTAGAGTTAACCACAGTGGACATTTGAGCTCTAGCCAACGTTTGTCTCCTCAGACAAAGATATAATTGCATCTTATTTATTTATCTGCGTAGCACACGCACCTGGCACTGAGTTTGACAGGAGTGAAAGCATAAGTACTGAGAATAAGTCTCCCACTCATTCAGTTGCCCAAATTAAGAAGGCTAACGAAACCTGTGAACTGAGAACGTGGGTCATCAATTGTTCTTGGATGTGCTGGTGGGAATATAAAGAACAATTTCAGTGAAACTAATCATTTGCAAACCTGACACCCTGGAGAGCTCATTCCTCAGCACTAAAGCAGAGGAAACACCAGAAACATGGGCAGCAGGAGATCCATACAAGAATATTCATAGATGCATTATTCATAATAGCAAAAATCCGGAAAAACCCAGATGTCCATTGACGGGATCATGGATTTTTAAAATGCAATGTATTCATACAATGCATGAATGCAAAGCAATGGAGAAAATGAATGGACTGCAGCTATGCACAATACCATCATAAATCTTAATAACATGATGTTGAACGGAAAACCCACATCCAAAAGATTCCATACAGCATGATACTCTTCTTATAAAGGCTAGAAACGATTAAAAGCACCCACCATATTATTTAGACCATATGTATACATGTGATTGACCCAACAAAATAAGCAAGGGAAGGAAGAACAAACATCAGAAGATTGGGGGGGTTTAAGGGGGTGGGGTAAGGAGGCATCCCACAGGTAGATGTAAGGTATCACTATGTTCTGTCCCTTGGTTTGGATGGAGAGTTAAAAATAAATGAGTAAGTGAACTGAACTGAAAACTGGGCATGCACAGAACAGTACCAGCGCATCAGGAACCAGGGATTGCGATTGATCTGCGCATGCGAGGCTCATCCAGTAAATCTTCCTCTCTGGTCCCCTAGCCACTCTGTTCCCCTCCCCAAGAGCAACTGCTCGCACCACCTTCTGTGCATCTTTCAGCAATAAACTACCTTTGTTGACCTGTTCTACAGGATGACCTGTGTTTTTACTCAATACTGGTTCACGGACAGCCTGCCACATCAATGAATATAGATTTTTCAATAGTATTTTAATGGCTGCATAATTTTCCACTGTTTAGATGCCTGTCATTTATTAAACTAATTCCCTTTTTGGTGGACCTGGGTTTTTTCTAGTGTTTATTCTTATCAGCAATGTTATGAGGAACTCCTTCATATATATACCTTTGAGGTTTGTATGGATATAGATCCTCAGGGCAAATTTCTCCAAGTGGATTTACTGGGCCAAAGAGTATGTGTGTGTTTCACGTTTTTGAGCCCTACAGGGTGGGGCAAAAGTAAATTTACAGCTGCTAGTAGGTGAAACACAGACTTCATTCTTGTATTATTATTTTTTAATTATTGTATTATTTTCCGTATGAACAGCTATAAACCTACCTCTGCCCCACCCTGTACACGGTGCCCACCAGCACGGAGGGAGATGACGGGTCTTTGAGGGGCCTGGTTGCAGGCCTGGAGCTGCCAGGAGGTCTTTTGTTACTGAAGTTGCTCCAGAGGTTACTCATCAGCAAAGCAACATTAACCATTCCCAGGACCTCCCCGTGGGGCAGCAGGAAATGGGGTGGCTTCTAGGGCAGAGGAGAACAACAAGTCTTTATTAAAATGCTATTCACCAAGAATGCTTTATTAGCACAGCTCTTGGCCTTGTGCTTGGGCAACTCCCTGCAGACTGGAGTGGGTCTGCGTCTCCTGAGGGGAGATGAGCAGGAGCCCAGGCTCCTCGGCATTGGCCCCACTTCCGTTCCCTGGGTTATGCAGTTACCACTGTGCCGTGGGTAAGAGCCGGCACTGGAGTCAGATGGCCTGGATTAAAATCCTCATTCCTCCACTTCCTAGCTGGGTGACTTTGGGCAAATTTAGAAACTCTTTAGATAATACCACACATCTCATGGGGTTCTTTTGGCATTTAAGTGACTAAGTACATATAAAAGGCTCAAAACACACTGGGCACCTGAAAGTGCTCTGCAATTGTTGAATATCACCAGGCACGTGCCCTGGCCTGGGCTCACGGCCCCTGCCCTCAAGGTGTCCTCAGACTGATGGGGGAAATGGACAGGGAAAGAGGCATTTACCCTTCAGAGTGATGAGGGCATCAATGCAAGTGCTAAGGAAACTCTCACAGGAGGGCTGCGAAGGCTTCCTGGAAGACATCACAGCAGGAACCAAGTCACCTGCAGGCTAACCTGGAGGGCTTCCTGGAAGACATCACGGCAGGAACCAAGTCGCCTGCAGGCTAACAGACAGGCAAAGTGGCTTTGGGAGATGAGACTAGCCATCAGCTAACTACCTTCACTGGAAATATGAAGACGGCGGGCCTGTGAACCAAGCAATCACGTTCGATTCCCAGTCAGGGCACATGCCTGGGTTGCAGGCCAGTTCCCAGCTAAGGGATGCATGAGAGGCAACCATACATTCATATTTCTCTCCTTCTCTCTCTCCTTCCCTTCCCCTCTAAAGATAAATAAATAAAATGTTGAAAAAAAAAAAAAAGAAATATGAAGATGGGATTCAGAGGTTTTCAGGCTTGGGTTTCAATTCAGGAATTTCCTAGAACCTGCCTGGGTCCTATGTACTGTGCCTGGGGCTAGGGGTGAGTGTGGGCTGGACTTAATAAGGCAGAAGCCCTCAGGGAGCCTAAGGTCTAACTGGAAACTCGGACATGAAATGCCTAAGAACTAGACTCTGATGAGAGCTACGAAAGAAGGGGAAAAATGTCAAGGGAGCCGCTAATTTCAACACCCCCAGAATTGTGGAAGGCTTTGCAGAGGAAATGCTCCCAAGAACTGACCAGATGTGGGGAGAGATGGGGCAAAAAGGAACAGGTAGGGGGAAGAGCACCAGCAAAGGGGAAGCGGCAGGAAAGCCCACAGGCCAGGAAGGGGGAATTGTCCAGCCTGGCCTGTGGCACCCGCACCCGGGGAGAGGTGAGGGGCGGGCAGGAGTCGAGGTTGTAAGGTCAACTGAGGCCAAGGGGAGGGTACCGTGACATGCTACTTGGACTTGACGTAGTAGGTCCTGGGAACGGAACAGAAGTGTTTAAGCAAAGGGATGCGATGAGGTCTGTGTTCCGGAGAGGTTACTCTGGCACAGACGGGGGAGGAGGCCTTGGGAGGCAGTAGGGCTAAAGGCCACTGTGACTGTCTCAGCAAGAAGTGTAGCGGGCACGGAGAGGAAGGGTGGGATGTCTGTAAGCAACCCTCTGAAAGAAACACTTGAAACCAAAACCCTGAAGTTACTCCCCGCTTAAAAGTCCAAAATCCCTGGACAAATAAACCTGTTCCTGACCCCAGCCAGCAGGAGTGGGAGCAACCCGATACGCTTGTTGATTAGGATTAAGGAAACTTTTCCTCCTTTATTGGGGGTCAATTGAATTATTAAGGGAAGTCAACAAGATTGTGACATATAAATGTGAAATGACTTGATTTTATCGTTTTTCCTTAACGGAAATAATACATCAGATCAACATTTAAAATATTTCTCAAAGATCATAAGTAAAGTGTAGTCTCATTTCCATAGAGACACAGAAAGGAAGGGAGAGGAGGCGCAGAAGGGTGAGGAGACCTCAGGAGGAGGAGGGAAGACTGGCCAAGGGGAAGCTGGGTCAGTGGAGGGGCGGGGGGGGGGGCGCGTGGATGGCAAGGAATGGAGGCTTAGAGGCTGGGTCGGGAAATGGACTGAATACAAGGCTTAGAATTGGGAAGTCCTGAGTTCAAATCTCAGCCAAGCCTCCCCCCCCATGTTTCTTAGCCCCCATTTCCTCACCTGTGAAATGGGGATCATAACATCTCTGTCATATGAAACAATGAACATATCTGAGAAAGACTCAATTGCTAGGGTCACCTGAGCTGCACGGGATAAAAGAAAGTGCTCTGCAGACTACCTGGCATTTGGAAGTTCGTAGGACAAGGGACTATTATCACTATCGCTTCACTGATGACCATTTCCTTTTGAAATTCTGATTGGCCAGTTTTTATTCACAGTTCTTCAGCTGCTCTCGCTGAAACCTCCCTGGACTCATTGATTCTCAGGGTCACCCTGGATGGAGACTGCTCTTAGGCCTTCAGTACTGGGGCTGGCCCCTGGCGTCCCGCTTCCTCCATCTCCAGGCTTCTCACTGCTGGGCCTGCCAGGAAGCCCCAGCGGTGGACAGATGACTTGCTCCTCTGAACACCACCCCCCACCCTGCCCTGGTCTCCCAACTGCCCGGCAGCCCACAGGATGGCACAAGCAGAATGTCTAAAGCTCTTCCTCTGTGACCATGACCCTCAGCTTTTCTTTCCCTCCCCAGGGGAGCCCCACAGACAGGATGGAGATGCGGAATATGAAATAAGGCACAAGCGTCCTTTGTGATGAGTCCTGCCACTTCTCCTTCCCTTCTCTTGCTTCCTCTCCAGTTGGTCACAACTTCCCTCTTCCAGCTCAGTGGAAAGCAGGGCAGAAGCTGTGGGAAGCTGGAACCAAGGCCCCTCCTGTCCGGGGTACCCCTGCCTCTGCGCAGCCCAGATCTCTCCAGAACCCCACACCAGGAGAGCCTAACTGCACCTGAACATCTCCACTTACATGTCCCATAGACACCTCAAAATGTTCGCAGTACAGGCGCGCTGTAAACCAAACTCCTCATCTCCCCTCTCCACCTGGTCCTGTTTCTGTCTTCACTTCAGAAGACAGCACCGTTGTCAACCAGGTGCCCAGGCCAGAGATCTGAACATCTTATCCTTAACTCCTTCGTCTCACTCGCTGCCCACATCTGATCAGCCACCAAATCCTTAAATATCCCCCAATCCACCCACTTCTGTCCACTCCCCACCACCACCTTTGCCCCAGCCACCATCACCCCTTCTTGGATGACACAGTGTCATCTGTGCTTGTTGAGTCCCCTTTGCCCATCGGATCCACTCTCTTCTCTCTGCTCTGTGCTGCAGGAGCCTGACCTCTCCGAGCAGCACATTCCCTAGCTTTAGCTGGTTAAACTGAGGGTAGAAAATTGAGGTGGGCCCTGGCTGGTATGGCTCAGTGGATTGAGTGCCGATCTGCAAACCAAAGGGTCACAGGATCGAATCCCAGTCAGGGCACATACCTGAGTTTTGGACCAGGTCCTCGGTAGGGGGCATTTGAGAGGCAACCACACATTGATGTTTCTCTCCCTCTCTCCCTTCCTTCCCCTCTAAAAAAAATAGAGTAAATCTTAAAAAAAAAAAGAAAAGAAAAGTGATAGGTGGTGAGAGGTGGGATGGGAGGAGATTCTGACTAACTAACCCAGCCCCTCTCTGCCACACTGAGGTTTGGCAATTCTGCAAACTGTGGCCAAGGCCCCTGTCATGTGGACCCCTGGCCACAGCTATGGCTCTCACTGGGGTCTCAAAGGACATTTCCTCTCCCTGCCCCTTAGCCCTAAGGGTGTAGTAGCTTCCCATTTGCTAGTCCCAGGATGCCTCGCAGAACTCCTGTTACTTTACTCCGTTAATCTTCTGAGTTTGTCTGTTTCTGCTCTCCCCCCGCTTCCTTCCAACAGAGTCAAAAATAAGACATCGAAGCTGCCGATGCTGCCCCAGGAACAGGGCCATGGGCTGGGCTGACGAAGCTGGCTGGGTCCGGCGCAGATCACCATGACAGAGACTGTGAGCGGGGAGTGAACGGTGGCCTGAGGAGCAGTAGGAATGACAAATCAAGATGGAGAAGTAAAGGACCATGGGGATTGTCATGGCGATGTGGTTGAGGACTCAACCTTCTGATGTTGGATTTGTTTGGGTTCCACTGACCCTGTGTGGCTGGCACAGAGGGCTCTCTCTGGCATTGAGCTGACAGAAGAAATAAAACTTAGCTATGCTTATATCCTTACAACCTGAAAACCTTTCCAGAGTGCCAGGGCAGGCAGGCTCCACGCCACCACAGACAGCTCTCACTCAGGTGGCAGTGACACTTAATACTCGTTAAGGCAGCTCCTGTGGACCTGCATCTTGGGTCTTCAACGAAGAATGTACAGGACCCAAGACCCTGTGCAGCCAGGCACTCTGAGCACCGTCAGGCTAGACCTGGGAGGGCCCTGTGAATAGGCAGAGCTGGGGGGACAGGCTCCTCCGTGCTGGAACGGGTCAGGGGCTGACAGGTTGGGATGTGATCAGTGCACTCAGACCTGAGGGGCCCTGAGTAAGAGGGAATGTACTGTCAAGACCGACAGAGAATGCTCCTGTCGGAGAAAACATTCTTCCTCAACCATGCATCCTTCCACTTCTTACAGGAAATTTAGCTCCATTATTATTTTATGGGGCTACCAACATATATGTGGTACATGGACTATAATAAAAACTCTAAAGCTTAATATTTGTTGCACTGGCCAAGTAGTTCAGTTGGTTAGAATGTGTCCCAACACACCAAGGTTGCGGGCTTGATTCCCGGTCAGGGCACATACAAGAATCAACCAAATGAACGCATAAATAAGTGAAACAACAAATCGATGTCTCTCTCTTCCCCCCTTCTTCTCTCTCTAAAGTAAAAAAAATAAATTTAAAAAATTTTAACTATTAGAAAAAACATTGTAAGTGGAAAACCAGCATCCTCTGTCATACTAGAAAGTTAGTATAAAAACAATGACAACAGAACAATGTCATTAAATTCTAGCCCTTCTTTCTCTGGTTAAGGTTGTCAAAGACTTGCTAAGTGCAAAAATGGGGCGGACTCTTTCCTTGACACAAGCACTATTGAAAGAAAACGACAAGCAGAGTAGCCTTCTGTGGATTCAGAGTCACTTTACACGTCATCTCACATCCCATCACAGCCATGACGCCCACATTCTAGGGAGCAATGGCTTGGTCAGAGCAGGCAGAACCGGTTTCTCCCACCTCCGCCACGCTCTAGCCTCAGTTGCTCCTCTGTGAAATGGATGGATCATAACCACTCCTGGGATGGTCGGGGTTAAATGAGATCACACATGGGGTTCCTGGATTCTCTTGGCTCTGCTGCTTAGCAACTGGGCACAATTGTGGGTGACTGGGCACGACTGTGGGTGACTTAGCCTGCCTCCCTGGGCCCCAGTTTCCTCATTTTCAAAAAGGAAATGGTAAAACCTGCCATGAGGGTTGTAAAGCACTTTTCTTTGACAAACATTTGAGTACCTGCCATGTGGCAGGCACTACCATATGGGTTGGGGCTGTAGCAGTAATGAAAAGAGACAAAAATTCCTGCCCTCATGGAGCTTACATTCAAGGGGGTGGAGGGAGGGAGGAGAAAGACACTAAACAGGATAGATTAAAAATATACTGTGCAGCATGGCAGGAAGGAATAAATGCTGTAGAAAAATAAGGCATGGTGTGGAGTGGGGGTGCAATTGTAAAGAAGGCAATTCAGGACATTTAGGTGATGACTGCAGGAGGGGAGGGAGGCTGAGGTACCTGGGGGAATGGCCTGCCAGGCAAAGGGCGCAGCAAACGCAGAGGCCGTGAGGCAGGAGGTGGCCTGGACTGTTCTGAGAAGAGCAGGAGGAGGCTGACGTAGCCAGAGCGAGGGTGTGAGCAAGAAAAGGCAGCGGCAGCAGCAGCAGCAGATGAGGTCCCAGAAGCAATAGGGTCAGATCTGCTACAGGCTTATGGGACCTTTTAAAGCCTTGATTTTGATTTGGAATGAAATTTTAACCTGTTGTCTGGCACACGCTAAGTAGATAATTCACAGAAGCTCTAGCCCTGACTGGTGTTGCTCAGTGGGTTGTACAATGTCCTGCAAACTGAAAGGTCACAGGTTCAATTCTAGTCAGGGCACATGCCTGGGTTGCGGACCAGTTGGAGGTATGAGAGAGGCAACTGGCTGATGTTTCTTTCCCTTTCTTTCTCCCTCCCTTCCACTTTTTAAGTAAAACCTTAAAAAAAAAAAAAAAAAGCAAGCTCTAATGATAATTGTTGTAATTACTTAGCATCATCTCCCGGGAATGCCTTGGTAGGTTCCAGGGTGACACAGAGAACTGTCCTGTCATGCCCCATCAGCTGGCGTGGGCTTACTGGAAGGCAGCGGGGACAGGCATGGATGGAACCCACACCGTGCATTCCTGGCCCACCCAGGCCCTCTCGGATTTCTCCCTGGGTCGGCCACTCCCTGGCAGCTTGCTGGGCAGTGGACACAGGAATGCTGAGGCAGCTGAGGGGATGGGCAGCTCATGGCCCACCCCTAACTGGGAAAAGGCCTAATGACAAGAAACAGAAAAAATAATAATAGCAGTTAGTTGTTCTTTTCAAATATCATTTCACAGTGGCCTCCTTTCAGTCCTTGGAGGTGCCGTTTTGAAGAAACTGAGGCTTAGAGGGGGTCAGGCTGGTAAGTCACCCACGTCTGCAACTCCTGGGGGCTGCAGTCTTCACCGGGCTCTGCCCCAGCAGACCTGGGCTCCTTTCTGCCCGGCTCCCCTTCAGTCAGGGCCCCTGAGAGAGAAGAATCCTGCAGCTCCTGCCCGCCAGCTGCCTGCAGGTCCCAACACGTTCTAGCTGCCTCCTCAGTGGCTGAAGATGGAGCAGAGAAGAATCAGGTTTCTCCAGCTCTGGGATGGGGCTGATGTTGCTGAGCTGGGCCTTTCCCCAGGGTTTCTGAGACCAGGCCTTCCCCTGAACTGAGCCTCAGGACTAGACCTGGGCCCCACCCTCTACTTGTCTGACCTCACCTCCCACCGCATTCTGGCTTTCTCTCTCAGCTCCAGCCACACCGGTGTCCCTGCAAAATGCTGCTGAGCCCCACCAAGCATGCTCCTGCCTCAGGACCTTTGCACTTATTCTTTTTACCTAGACACACCTGCACACTTGCTTCCCTGTATCTTCCAGTCTTTGCTTAAAGGCCACCTTCTCAGCGAGGCCTTCCCTGACTACTAGGACTGAGCAGTTTTCCCCACCCCAGCCCTTTACTCCCTGTGCCCCTCCCCAGCTTCTTCTTCCTTCTCAGCCTCGCCTGTCTGCCCGTCGCCATTGTACTGATTTGTCTTATGGCCATCTCCCATTGAATAAGGACCCTCACGGTGCAGAATGGAGCCTGGGGTGGGAAAAACAGTGGGCTGTCGCCTGCTCCTGGGCTAGGGGCGAACTCTGCCCACTCGGCCACACTCCGGCCCAGTGTTTTAGCTGTCCAAGAAAACGGATTAAAACCTGGCCTTCCAGATTGCAGTGAAGACACACTTGTCCACATAGGGAGACAGAGTATCTTTTAATTAACAGTTTATGACCTCAATTCATATGGTATGTTTGGCCCTACACACATTTCTGCCTGGAGCCCCCCATACATTAGGGCTGAGATTTTTAGCTGCTCTCAATTTTTATAAGCCCAGCACCCGAAACAGTACCAGACACTGAACACGTGCTCAGCAAATAGTTGTTAATGAGTAAAAAAACCCTGGAGTAACACCCCACATACTCAAGGAGACCCCAGACATGTTCAGTATACGGGCCTTGTCTCAACACCAGGTGAGACCAGCACTGCCCTAGGGGGAAAGAGACTGCACGGAATCTGAAAAGCTCCTGCCACTGCCTGCCTGCCTGCCAACCCCCCATGAAGCTGGAGTACTATTTTTATTTTATTATTTTTTAAAGATTTTATTTTTAGAGAGGGGAAGGGAGGGAGAAAGAGAGAAAGAGAGAGAAAGAGAGAGAGAGAGAGAGAAACAAACATCAATGTGTGGTTGCCACTCATGAGGCCCCACTGGGGACCTGGCCCGCCACCCAGGCATGTGCCCTGACTGGGAATCGAACCTGTGACCCTTTGGTTTGCAGCCCGTGCTCGATCCACTGAGCTACACCAGCCAGGGGTATGGAGTCCTATTTTTAATAGCAAAAACAAACCACACTTTAATCTCTCTGATCCTAAATTTCAGTTAAAAAAGGAAACCATAAAACCCCTCTCCCCACAGCTGTGAGTGGGAGGGAGAGTGTATGTAACTGACTCCAGGCACGTGAAGGGCCAGGCCAGTCACTGACCAAAAACTGACTAGTGCGACCGCTGCCACCATCATCACCGAAGTGTCCGAGGAAGTTTCTGGCGCACAGCAGACTCCTGTACTTTGTACTTGGCCGCCATTGTGACTGTTCTGCCCTGGGGCTCCCTCCCTTGGTAGCTGAGCTGGGCGGGGCTCCAGTGACGCCGAGGTTCAGGTGAATGGTGCCCTCTGCTGGGCGCCAGGGGAAGGGCCTTCAGGGAAGCCACAGGCACCCTGACCCCTGAGATAGCGCGCTGCAGTCTGCAAGTCTGGCTTAGGGTGGGAAGGGCACTTTCCACCCACGTGTGAGTGTGGAGGTAAAGGAACAGTAACTGGCCGCCAGATCCTGAGCGACAGTGGTGATAACCACATCGCAGAACTTGTATGCCACGCACCCTTCTAAGCACTTTACAGATATTAACTCGATTTGTTCCTCCATTTTCCAGATGAGAAAAGTGAGGCGCAGAAAGGTAAAGTGACTTGTCTAAGGTGTCATGCCTGGAAGCGCTGGGATTTGAACTGTGCCCTGACCCACGACTCCTTGGTGGTTTCGGGGGAGGTAGGCTCTGCCTTTAGCCAAAAGGGGCCCATGGCGTTCCATTGAGTCTGGAACTGGACCTGCAGCGTGTGGGCTACCAAAGGGGCTTCCAGAGTGACCACCCCCCGAGTGGCCACTCCTCAGCATTTCCCTGCCTGTGTCTTCTTGCCGTGGCCATGTGTGGGCCTGCTGTTAAAGAAGGTCTGTGCCTAGCAAGGAAACCAGACATTCGAGGCCTCAGGTACTTATCCACTTCCCTGCCAAGGGCCCAAAGGCAAGGCCCACCTAAGACAGATCCTACAGGCAGCCTGTTTGATAGGGAAAAAAATTAAGATTGTCAGGTCAGCCACAAGGGGAAAGGCATGGTAAGAAGTGAGGTTTGGGCTCTGCCTACCTCTGCCTGGCTAAATGAATCTTGGGGAGTGCCTGCTTTTCAATCCGCTATCTTTTGTCATCTAAGAAATCATGGGGGAATATTGGGGGCAGATATCTAAATGTTCTGCATTTAGGGGTTCTTAAGGAGAGATATTGGAAGGATGAGGCCAAGAGGTGGCACCCCAACCTTTCTTTTCTTTTTTTTTTTTTTTTAAGAGAGGGAGAGAAACATCGATGTGTGGTTGCCTCTCACACCTCCTGATGGGGACCTGACCTGCAACCCAGGCATGTGCCCTGACTGGGAATCAAACCTGCGACCCTTTGGTTTGCAGGCTGGCACTCAATCCACTGAGCCACACTAGCCAGGGCCCAACCTATTTTTCAATAAAGTTACTTTACCTTTTTTTTGTAGTTGCACTTGGGTTCTGGGACTTTGGCTTTTAAAAGTCTAGGGGAGGGCCCTGGCTGGGTAGCTCAGTTGGTTAGAACATTGTCCCAATACGCCAAGGTTGCGGGTTCCATCCCGGTCAGGGAACATACAAAAATCAGCCAGTAGATGTGTAAGTGGAACAATAAATTGATGTTTCTCTCAAAACAAAACAAAACAAAACAAAACAAAATGGGGGAGGAGGGTAATTACTTAATAGAATGAGTCTGAGGGGTCCTTTCAGCACCAATTCATCATCGCAGACTGAACCCTCTGCTCAGAACCAGCCAGCCTTGATCCCTACACGACCACCCCCTACCCCCCACCCCTCCCTAGTTGTTGGAAGACTGGCTTTGAAGCATCCAAGGGGATGGATGCTCCAGGGAGTTTAACAGTGTTAAAGGCAAAAAGTAGAGTCAATAATGTCCACGGACGGTGGTAAGATTAAATAAATGCTAACACATCCAACCAGGATGGGCTGGCGACAACACAGCAGCCTCCCTGTATGTCCTGTTATAAAATATAATGCAAAGTGTGCATGTACTGCGTAGTGGGGGAATGGAGTGGAAGGATGCACACCCAACTATTGAACAAAAACCATGAAAAATTAATTAATATTCAGGGTATGGAAAAATCAAACATTCAGGTGGTCCCACTGGTATGGATGGTCACACTGGTTACAGTTGGCACCCACTCTGAGTGCTTAGTACTGGCGATTTTAACTTATTTTGACTTTTTATTATAGGCCCTAAAGACTAGTCCCTAAGATCCTATTTTGCAGATGAGAAGCAGGCTCAGAGTAAGAGCAACATCACATCCATCCTCAATCCAGAGCTCAGGCTGGTCCTTCCAAACCCCTCAGGGGCTGGTGACCGGTTCCAGCACCCAAGGGATCTAGATCCACCCAGTCCAAGCTTGGCTAGGAATGGCCACTTTTCCTCCTTGACCCCTTCCAAAAATCTTAGGGGAGGAAGGCCAGCCTGAACAGTGGTTGTTTGGTCTCCACACCAGATGGGGTTTCGGGCTTTATTCAGGCGCCTCAGAGAGGAGTTTAAGATACGAGGTGGTAGGTGTTTGCTGGCTAAGACACCTAATCCTGCCTCACAGCTTTATCAGGGAAAGCAGCAAGGGCCTGGGAGGGGAATCCGAGGCTGCAGCTCACGGAACAGACAGGAGGCGGCCTTGCCTGTCAGCTGAGGTGCTACGGACTGAGGGTGGGTGAGGTTGTTTCTTACCTTAGTTCCCCTTTTGACTTCCCCATCCGGGCTTCCGGATACCCTCTGCCTCGAAGCCTTAGTCTGAACCCATCAGGGATTACCTGGAAGGCTTGTTAGAACAGGGTGCAGGGTCCCGCCTGCAGGTGACATGGCTGCTGATGGCCCAGGGACCGTGCTTTGAGGACAACTGCTTCACAGAACGAGTCAGTCCTACAGGACGGAAACAGTTATTTCCACCTCAGCCAGCTTTTCAGCTTCACTGCAGGTTCTTTTCTGTCAGTTCATCGCAAAGAGAAAATGTAAACTTTAACAAAGGCACACAGGAATTGTTCTCTCCCTGCTGTCTCTTCAGCCTCACTTCTGTATCTGTCCCTGGGTATTGTCAGGAGCGTCCCAATTTCCCTGACATGTGGGGTGAGTTCTCTTTCTGTCTGGCTTGATTTGATGATGATCACGTGTCATTAAAAGAAACAAAAACAAAAAGGCCATTCTTTAAAGCAGGAAAATCCCCTCAGAGGGGTTGATTGCAAGGATGTGTTTAAAGGAGATAAGTGAAGTGGTGTCCAGCCTAAATGGTAGCCATTCTCAATGAACACATATAGATAGCACTCACCATGTGCCAGATTAACTCACTTCGTAATTACACCTCAGTTTATGCCTGAAAAGTCTGCTGCAGGTACAGGTCAAGCGACTTGCTAGGACGTAGCAGAGCCAGACCCTCCCCAACCCCTGCCTTTCAACATGGAGCCCACAGCACACCACGGGGGAGGGAGCACAGGCACCGTTGGAGAAAAGATGTCACCTGCGGTGCTGGGGGGGCCCAGTGCAGGGGAACGGAGGTTAGCTGGATCTCTCACACCTGCGAGCAGCTCTGACTCTGTGGTGGGGGGCGGCGGTGGCTTGGCCCCATGGGGCCTGTAAAGGAAGCTGTGGTGAGGCCGGCAGGGTTAAAAGTGCTCGTTCCCCTTACACAGCTCCGAGAAATCTAAAAACCACTGGACCTCACACTTAAGTGGGTGAATGGCACAGTATGTGAATCGTCTATGAATGAAACTACCTAAAAAGAGTTCACTCCCCTGACAACTCTGAGAAAGTTCCTTTAATAAAAAAGTTCTATTACATGTACACGATTGTCACCACCCTTCATCTACAGCACTCCGTAGGGAAAATGAACACGCAGGAGAACTTAGATGCGCTCGGTGTAAAAACGCGGCAACCCATTCAAACAGGAGGCCTCAGCGCCCGGCGAGCAGAGATGAAAGTACGAGGCCCTCGAGCCAAGGAGCTCTGGCCTGGGCTTCTGGAGGGCTCCAGGGACAGTTGAGGACCCGCCTCTGACTTCTGAAAATAGCATTAAAAAAAAAAAAATCTGGGTTTTAAAAAGAGGCCTCTTTCTATGGAGAATGGTTCACTGCAGAGAGAATGCTATCACGGGGAGTCGGAGTTGGTCCAGGCCCGGGACACAGGGCTCAGCATTTCATGGCAGGGAAGAGACTCCTGAAAATTCACCCTCCGAGGCCCCAGGCCCTGGGCTGAGAGGTGTTCAGTGCTGAAGCCGAATTGCCCGTGTTTTTGAAAGGCTCCGACCCCACCCCTCCAATGTCAGACTCGAGGCTTCTTCTTTCCAAGTTGCTAAGGCCACTTCTCAACAGCCCCAAAGTCTTTGACTGGCGGGGGTGCCAGGCCCTCTGAAGATGCAGCTGCGGCCTGATGTATAGTCCTTGGCCCCACTGGTCCAGAGGCCTAGTCGTCCTGGCCACCCCCATACATGTCCGCCAGCTTCTTGAAGCGGCTGCCCCATTCGTTCAGATAGTCATAGTCTTGGTCTTGGTCAGAGGTGGAGGAGGTGAAGGAGCTCAATGAGTTGGCTTCAGAGCCACTGCCCTCATAGTCGAATACCAACAGGGAGTCATAGGGCGGGGCTGTGGGGTCCGTGTCAGCTGCCTTCATGTTCTGTGGTGACAGAGAGCAGGTGGTTAGGGGCTGAGGGATCACACCCTTGGCAGCTCCGAGAACTCAGGCAAGCTGGTTCACCTGGCTGAGCCTGCACTCCCTCACTTGTGAAACCACTTCTCCTCCCTGCCCCCTTAAGGCTTTAATGTTGAAATGAAATACTGGGTATAAACACGCAGCACAGGGCCCTGCCTGCAGCAAGCGCTCAGTGCGACAGTCCGGGGATAGGGACCTGAAATCAGAAATCAGACCCTGGGCAAGTCCCTTAACCTGTCTGTGAGCTTTTTTCTCATCTCTGAAAAGGGGCAACTTCATATAGTTTTAGAGGAATAAATGAATATATGGCAAGTGCTCATCAGAACAATCCCTGGCATAATAGTAGAACACCATGACCTCATTTGTGAATTAAGGATAACAACAGGATTCCTACCCTGCAGAGCTGATGCACGGATTAAATGAGATAGTGTTTGCAAACCGTCCAACAGAGACATTCTGGAAACTGACTTCACCTAACTAGAGGGGAAAGCTCCAGACATCTAGCTACGAGGCATCTTCTCAAACCCACCACCCCAGATGCTTCTGTTTTTGCACAACACACCCCCAAGTGTGCAGGCTACTTCTTGATGGCAAGAAGTTTAGTTTCCTTTTCTGCAGAAGGGAAGGCTGATCCAGGAGAGGTCAAGGCAGGGTGAGGTATCCTGACTGCCCATCGAGCCCTTTGTCCACTGCTGCTTCCTCATACTCTGCAATCAGTCCATCCATCCATCCACCCGCTTACCCACCCATCCACCCTTCCTATTAGAAACCTCCATTTAGCCCTGGCTGGTGTGGCTCAGTTGGTTGGAGCACCATCCCAAAGACTGAAAAGTTATGGTTTCCATAGGTTGTATGTTCGGTCCCCAGTCAGGGTGTGTGTGAGAGGCAACCGATTGATTTTTCGATCTCACACTGTTTCTCTCCCCTCCCCGTAAAATCTATAAGCACGTCCTCAGGTGGATTAAACAAACAAACAAACAATCTCCATGTACGGATGGCTAGTGAGGTACCAGGCTCATACCATTACCTCCTGTGCCCCTAGTTCAGTGGTTCTTACAACCCTGGCCCTGCTTGACTTCCTTAGGGACCTAAATACATCAGAGCCTAAAAGTATAGATGCCGGGTCCCAGGCATTGATATTTTTCAAAATTCCTCAAATGTGTGACCAGAGTTAACTGGAGACACTCAGCTATTAGCAACAATAGCTACCATTACTTAGCAAATGCTATATGCCAGGTCAGTGGTTCCCAAACTTAAATTACCTGGGAGTCTTTAAAAAATTCCAAAGCCAGCCCAGGCCACAAGCACGTCAGTGAAATCACAGTCTCAGGGGCTGGGTCCGAGGCATCAATTCCTGAAGCTCCCCAGGAGACTGCAGTGGAAGGCAGTCTGGGAGCCAGGGAGCTGGCACTGCTCCAGGCGCTCACTCACTCAGTCCTTAAATCAACCTAACGCAGGCTCAGGTCCCACACTTCCCCCCACAAGGGAGCCACCTGGGATTCAAACTCCAAACCAGGCTCCCTGGCTCCAGAGTTTTTTTCTGACAACCACCGTACAGAGTGGGGCAAGAATAGGTTTACAGTTGTTTGTACAGAAAAATAATACAACAATGAACAGTAATACAAGAATAAACTGTTTCACGTGTTCACAACTATGTCTACTTTTGCACAACCTTGTCTTTGTTGAATAAATGAATAAACTATTCCTAGTTTATTCTTCACCACTCTGTGAGTTCAGAGTTTCAAGAAGGAGGAAAAATACAGGCATAGAAGTTACTCAAATGTGCTGGAGGTCACACGGCTGGCTGGCAGTAAAGTCAGGACTTGAACCAAGAGCTGAGACCCTGAGCCTATGCTCAGGCCCTCGGCTAGTCATGGCCGTTGGAGCCTGGACACGGGCCGCCCCAGGCTGGCCCCCATGCCTTACCTCGGTGATGAAGGTGCCGATCTCATCTGGGTCAGCTGGTCGTGGGCGGTACATGGGTCTAAGGATAAAGGCTGGTGCCACGTCATTTCGGACAGCAACTGGGGGCCGGGCCTCCAGACCCCGGTGGAGCTGAGTGATGTCATAGTCCTTCAAGAAAGGAGAGCATGAGATTGAGGAGGACCCCCCACTCCCCCATTATTTACATTTGACCTCACTTCCCTACCATTTGGATATTCTGATCATGGGTAGGTCTTAGAAGACAGAGATGTCACTGATTTCTGAAAGCCCCAGTTTCCACACCCCTCTCCCCAGTCACCTTGACTGGGGCCCAGGAGACTACAGCAACGGACCAGACACCCTCGCAGAGGGGGACAGTTGGTGGTGGATCCTGCATGAAGACTGATGCTTTAGGCCAGGATCTGGTCGACGTAGCTAAGATGGTTAGTTGGTTGACCTAACCATCCCTGCCAGTGGCCCAGGGACATCCACCTCCCAAACCCCAGACCTCCTGATGCCCTACCTGGTCCTCCTCGCCACCCCCTTCTTCACCATAGTAGAAGACGTTGTCACGGGTGTCATCCTCGGGGAGAAGAAGGGGTTCCTTGACCTTCCGCTTCTTTCTCACCAGCAAGAGGAGCACCAGCAGGAGTACTGAAAGGGCGGGGAGTGTGAATACTCACCCCCCACAACCACACAGCTGGCCAGCCCCCCAAGACCTCAGAACCCCATCTGATTTTAGGTCCCTCTGTGCAGAAGCTAGAGCTTAACACACCTCAATTGCTCCCTCGCACCTAGGAAAACCTGTAACTCCTTATCAAGTGCACAGGATTTGGCCCTGGCCTGTCCCCGTCCTCTGCCCAGGTCTGTTCACTCTGGTCTCCTTGGAATTCCTTCAACACACGTGGTAGGTTCCCAGTGCAGAACCTCCCTCTGGGCCCTCGCCTGGTCTGGAACGCTCTCCATGCGTGTGCACCTGAGGCTCTCAGCCTCAGGTCTCACAGGCCACCTCCCCCAGCGGCACTGTGACTCCACCCCCACCTATGATTCTGTATCATTTATTGTTGACGGTACTGGTCCTTAGGGAAATTCTCCTCTGCAGGGACGGAACTCTTCCAGCTGATGTCACTTTTCAACAAGACTCTTTTTCAGTTCCCAGGTGTCCCCTAAATTAGCCATAGACTTCAAGCCAAAAGCAAAACAATTTGGATATTGTGCAGTAATTTGAACTCAGATGCAAGTGCTCTGTTGGAATTTTAAGGGTGGGACCAGCTTTTAGTGACATGGTTTAGATATGGGGGATGGCCAACTAATGCCTGGCTGCTCCTAACGGCCATGACGACGCCGAGTATGTGCCATCGGAAGAGGTACCCCTGGCCCTCTCTCAGTGATGATGCTGAACACTGGCTGCGTCTGGGTATGACATCGCTCTTGGCCTGCCGAGGGAACTGCTGCCTCTCTCTGGCCAGACGAAACAGGCCTCCCCTGGTAGGGAGCCCATGAGTTCTCAGGATGTACCTCTCACACCAGAGACACTGTGGCCTCTCCCAACCCTCTTCCTCCCCGATGGGCCTGGGGAAAGGCAGGAGGCAAACAGGACGGGACATCTCACCTGTACCCAAAGCCTATGTGTCTAACTGCCTACTGATGTCCCCATTTGGGCTGGACTGGCAAATCTCCCCCCACAGTCCTACCCACACTGGTAATGAGAACTCCTGTGTCTCCTTGTTCAGGCCTTTGATTCATCAGTGGCTCTTCTCCCCACACCACACATCAAATGATATGGATGAACTGATTCTACCTTAAAATATCACCACCTTCAGTGCCACCCTGGTCAGAGCCACCAACAACCGCCTCCACGCAGGCAATGGCAATAGCTCCTGAATGGTCTCCCTGCCTTTTCTGCCATTCTTGCTGCTCTACAGACCGTCCTGTACTACTCAGTCGGAATCCTGAAACTCTCAGAGGAGTGACTCCTCTGCTCCAAACCTTTTCTGATGACTTCCTTTTTCACCCAGAGCCTTAACAAGAGCTTACAAGGCCCCACATGATGCTCTGCCTCGCCCGCCACCTCTTGCTTTCTGCACTCCAGCCGTCTCTACACACCGCGCACAGTGCTGCCTCAGGGCCTCTGCGCTTGTTCCCTAGGTTCCTGCTGAACTGCTTCCTCATCCTTTTCAAGTCTTTACTTGAAAATCCCTTTCTCAGCAATGCTTCTCCTGCCCACCTATTTAAATGTGCACACCTCCTCCCCTCCACTTTCTTTTTCTCCATAGCAACATCCATTTCCCCACCAGATTATCTGTTGGCTGCTCCCTGCACTAGAAACTAAGCTCCACAAGGGCAGGGAATGGTCTGTTTTATTAACTGCTGCACACCCAGTGCCTAAAACAGTGCTTGGTGCACAGTATGTCAGTAATTAAAGCTCGCTCACGTCGTATTCATATCTGATCGAGGGTGTGCTCCCTGTGAAAGGACTCAATGAGTGAAAAAGGCAAATGTGATGAGTTGTACCTTTAGAACAAAGAAAGTACTTTTTAACTGAACACTCCCGCCCACTGGCCCATTGGCCCATTGGCCATCAAACTCGAGCACACATCAGGACTCTCTGGAGAACTATTAAAGCCCGACTTCTGTCTGAATCAGAAGGTCTGCAGGGGGGCCTGAGAACGGGCCTTTCTAACAACTTCCTGGTGATGCTAATGCTGTTGGTCCGGAGACCACTCTTTCCAAACCACTGCTCCAGCCTCTAGATGACATGATGGCAGAGGTCCGTTTTCTCACCACTGAATCCCCAAAGCCTGGCACACTCCAGAAGCTCCATAAATATCTACCGACCGATTGACACTCCTGGAATTAAGAGTTTAAGGAACAGATGCGCAATGCTGGTGGCCCCTCGGTCCTGTAAGTTCAGGGTGGAACCAGGTCTTGCAACTACCCTACCCTTCGACAGGGAGGGCATGGGTACTCACACAGCAGAGCCAGGATGGCCCCCAGGACGGGGAGGAGGAAACCCCCCTTCCAGCGCTCAGGGCAGTTATCCATGTGGCCGGTCTCCATGTGGCCGTGGCAGTCGCACACGGTGGCCCTGATCACTGCTGGCTGCTTCTTGTTGCCACGGTCAGACAGAGACAGGTACACGTTGTATTTGTCTTGCTTCAGGAACTTCTTCAGTGACAAGACCACTGTGTCTCCTGGTGGACAGATAACACGTTCACCTTGGGAAACTACAAATGGATCCTGATGGGGGCTTGAGGGGACAGCCTCTGCATCCAGGTGATGGGAGGAAAATCCCCAAAGCACACTCATCCCGAGTGTTAACAACTGATGTTTGGCCAAAGCCAAATTCACTATTATGGTAAGAATTATTTGAACCAAAAAATAACATCATTAAAAAAAAATACAATCATAGTATTTTTAAAATAGGAAGTTTTAAAAAAGCTGTCATGCGCAGCCAGTAATTTCTCAGCACCATTAACTTCTCTGGGCCCCTCGCAGTGAAAGGGGCCAGAAGGGAGAACTCGCCCCATCCCCACTTGGCACTGGCAGGAAGAGTTCTGCAGACTGAGTATTTGGACTGCCTTCTAGAGAGGACATTTCTCCAAATGTCCTGTGGGACATTTCACCAAAACATCCCCATCAGCATCCTGTTCCCAGAAACCAGAGGGCCAATTTCCCAGCTGATGCTGATGGTGGTGGTGCTGGTGGCAGTGGTGACTAAACTGACACTCCCTATGTACCATACTCTACGCTCATCTGCACCACGACGTGAAGGTAGGTCCTGTCCCCTGCATTTTATCAATGTGGAAACTGAAGCTCAGGGTGGCCAAGTAACCAGCTTGAGGTCATGCTGGGTAGAGTGTGCATTAATTACCCTAACAAACGGGACAAGATTGGGTCAAAAAACTAAATTTAAACCAAGAACCAGGTATCAATACTATTATCAGGTGCCGGCACCACTGGGCTTTGGCCATAATGCTCACACCGGCCAGAGCCAGTTCTGACTGTCATTGGGAGATCGCGGCGGTGGAAATGACCACATGCGTCCACCTCGCACTGACGTGCCACACCAGGTACTTTTCACGAAGTCACTTCATCTTCCCAGTAACTGTGGGAGTAGGTGCAGTTATTGGGACCATCCTGCAGAGGAACAGTGGGGCTCAGTAACTTGCCCACAACCTCCAAGCTAGTAAATGGAGGGGTCAGGTCCTGGACCAAGGAGAACTGGCTCCAGAGTCCACACTCTCTAAATGGCATGGTCAGGGAAGAAAAAATGACTTCTAGGCCACAAGGGGGTGACAGGAGACCAATTTGGGCTCCTCAAAGGACAGGTGCTGGATATACACACCCAGATCACATGGGTCACAAAAATGAGCCAACTGGGGGGACTTCTGTAGTTCACCTTGAGACCACATGTCCAAAATTGTGATTCTTTGTTGTGTCCCCCCTGCCCCCCCAAAAAACAACCATTTTGCAGGAGGAAAGAAAGAAAGAAACAAAGAGCCAACGTGGGTGTCTGAAGCCGATTGGGAAGTTCTTCCTGTGTTGCGCTCAGCAGCAATTACAGACCCTGGGCATTTGGTTTCTTTGGGGCAGAACCTGAATGTACTAGTTCCCCATTTCCCTCCCAGGTGACCTTGGCCTCAAGAGGAAGAAGAGAGGAACATTTTACAGGAGAATGATGCAATATTTCTCCAGGGACCTCACTGGCAGTTGGGTCTGGATCTACCTTTCCCATGCACCCTGGGGGGGCCTCCCCCATTAACACCAGTAAGACCCCTCTCCAGGCCTGTGACAAATGAAAAGCTACCGAAAGCTGGAGAAGCTCCAGGGGTATCAAAGGACAGAGGCAGATAGGAGCAGGGATGGTGGGGTCAGGGGCTCCGGCTTCAATCTCTACTGCTCACCCAACTGTGCGCCCTTGGGCATGCTATTTAACCTCTCATTTATAATTAGGGATAACAAATACTGACTGCAGAGGTGGTAGAAGTACTAAATAAGGATGGAAAAAAAAAAGCACGTTGCATATCGCCAGGGTTCAACAAACAGTAGGCGGCAGACTATTACAGTAAATCAGACTGCCTGGATTCAAATCCTGGTGTCATTGTTTTCTAGCCAGTGAGCCTCTGGCAAGATATTTAAACCTCTGTAAGCTTTGATCTCCTCACCTTCGAAACCGGTGTGCACACATGTATATATGTGGTAATAGTACCTTCTTCAGGGGACCGTTGTGAGGATAAAAAAGGCTTAATCCATGTAAAGCACCTGAAGGCGTGTCTGGCACCGAGAAAGCACACTCGGTGCATGTCAGCTATTATCACAGTGTCGGGATCCTGACTCATGTGATGCAGAGGAAGTCACACCCTCTCTCTGTCTGGGCCTGTTTTTCCATCTGTACAGGAAGGCAGTCGGGTCACAATGGTCTTTAAGCGCTCCTGTGGAATTCCAAAGGCTTATACTAGGATGATCATTAGCATTGGATTGATGTTCTTGAGGAGACCATTACCTCTGTGACCCACAAGATGCTGAGCTGGGCATGTGTGTAAGGCCCTGGTATGAGGTCAACCCCCACCCCGCAGAGCCGGCACCCACCGGCCACCACCACGCAGTTACCTTTCTCACTGACTTCTGCCATCCAATAGAGGTCTGAGTTGTGTGTGAGCTGTGCCTGGAAAGGGGAGGTGTGGGGGGGCAGGTCCTTGTCCGTGATGTTCAGCACTTGGGGTACAGGGCTCTGGTTGCAAACCATGATCTGATGGGGCTCAGGGACAGGGCCGTGGTCGTTGATATCCATAAGTGTTAGCAGAAGGGTCCCCGTGCCAGTGGCGGGAGGGCTCCCTGTTCATAACAACACATACGATCCTTTTTTAGTATCTGCTCTTGGGTTGGGTTGATGAATCAATGTTAAGCTCCCCTATGACCTACCCAATCAGACTGAAGGAGGATCCTGTTTACTGACCAGCTATAACCTCTCAAGACCCTCTACAAGCTTGCTTCACTGCAGATCAAACTGGTGATGGTGGATACAAGGCAATCATGCCAGCATTCTCATTTTGTGTCCACAGCAGACATCACTAACGGATCAGAGCACAGAACTGCAGCCACTTCATCCAGACAGCCACAACCAGTCTATCTGGCCACCTACTGGCCACCTCAGGGCTAACTCGGTGTTTGCCGATCAGCTTCAGGGCAGCTTCCCTTCATAGCCCTGTGGTGCCCTCTCGCCGGCCTCCAGGCCTTGATTCACTTACTGAGTGTCAAGCAGAGATGGCAGTCACATCAAAACCTCCGACCCCGCCACAGTGTGGCATCACTAATCAAGCACAGCACTTCCAGGCAGCCCCTTTCAATTAACCAAGGGAAATGGACAAGCCAATTCAGGATATCTCCTAACTCAGGTTTTAGGAAAATCAGAACCCTGGCCAGCCATTCTGGACCTTTTAAAAGACTCCTCTGTGGGCACACTCTCTCCCAGGAGCACGCCCATGCCCCCTCCCCTTCCCCCCACCACGCATCTCCTAGACTCTAAGAGACCTGACAAGATTTGCAACCAGGGGAGCAATGGGCAGTGGCAGGTCATCCAGGCTGACCCCATGCCCTTTGTCCCCAAAGGCCCCTTTTCTCCAACTGTCCAGTGAACTGACAGCAGCCCCACCTAGACTTTCCTGTTGCTTCTTCTGTCCCAAGCCCTTCCTTGTTTCACTGTCCCCAGTTTTAATAAACACGCTCTCAAAATAAAATATAAATTTAAAAGAGACTCCTCTGAAAGACCCCTTTGGCCCTCCAGATTGGATGGCTAACAACCTGTCACATACCCCCCTCTGCCTGTGAAGGGGACATGCTGTGTTTTATGACCTGGGAACCAAGATGCCCATGAGGAGGGGCTGGGAGGAAGCTCTCACCATCGTCTGTGGCCAAGACCACAACCTCGTAGATGTCGTTCCTCACAAACTGCTCATCCTCGCGGTCCAAGACCCCTGCAGCAGTGACCTGCCCACTGTCTGGGTCCATTGCTAGCCACCCGGCTGGGTCTCTCAGGATGTGGTAGCTAGAGTGGAAGAGTTAAGAAGAGTCACACACAGGATACTCAGAATTCTAGTGTTGTCATTCAAAGCTTCCTCATGCCAACCAGTAGACGGTGCCTTGGTGACATAGGGCTCCTAAGCAGGATCATGTGGAAGATGCATCTTGCCCCTAAATGAAGCCTGAGCAGCAGGGGTGGGGTGGGGATGGTGCAGCAAAGCTATGTGAGAAGGAGCAGGAACACCTGCCCTGGACCCCTGCACAGATTCTTCAGCCTTGGGGAAGGTAGGAAGGGAAGGCAGGGGAGATGCTCAAAATATCTAACAATCTTTGTGGCAATTACAATAAATAACCCACCCAGAAGGACCAGTGCACCTGACCCTGCTCCCACGTACCTGATCTTCTGACTCCCCCTGTCGGGGTCCTGTGCAGTGTAGGTGCAGATGGGCTCCCCAATTGAGATATTCTCCTGTGCTGTGACAACTTTGGAGGGTGGGATGAACATGGGTGCCTCATTCACATCCTCCACGTGGACCAGTACGGTGGCCGTGGAGGTTGGGAGCTTCACTACAAAGCGAGCCTCGTTGGTCACTTCAATGTACAGAGTGTGCTGGGTTTTCGTCTCAAAATCCAAGCCCTGGGAGAGAAGAAGGACCTGAGCTGCTATTCTCTGAGGAGCCCCAGGTGGAGCTGTGATGTGAGAAAGAAGGGCCCATAGTGAGGGGCCTGAGAATCTCACCAGCCACAACACTGCCCCTTCCCTACGCCATAGGCCACCTGCACTTTCTGAGTAGATATCCAGTGGGGCCTCTCAGACCACCCCAAAGGTAACAGACCAGTAAGCCTCAGAACTGGTTCCCAATGGGGTGGTGACGCAACTTCTGGAGGCATTTCTAGTCGCAATGACTGGGGCCACCACTGGCATTTACATGCTGGGGCAGGGATACAAAGAACTGTCCCGTATCCCATGTGACTTGTCAACACCCCCTTGGACATTCGTGTATTCATGGATGTGAAAAATCCATTTATAACTGCAATCTAGAACATGTTTTACATACAAAACAGCTTTTGGTGTGGTTTTGATATATACTGAATTTCTAGGAATAAAACTCCTAAGGGGAAATGGTAATTTGATTTGTTCAGGCCTTTCCCTAGAGTTGCTTATTTGTTGTTCTGGAAAGAAAACAACAATACCACGTGTGGTGTGAGCCACCTGAGCAACACAGTATTCACTTACATTTGGATAATTCTATAGAGATACGAAAGCAATCAAAGAAAGATTAGTCCCATCCTCCTAAAGCCTTTTATTCCAAAACATTTTGAGAGGCAAGGGTATGCCTAGCTACTAAGTACTTTAAGAACATTTTACTTGTCCAAACACCTAGCTATGGATTAAACGCAAAATCAGCAAGAATTCCCATAACACAGACGCCCTCTGTGTGAGAAGAATGAGGGCAGCCAGCGGACACTGGGGACCGAGATGAGGGGCCCTGCTGATCGGCTGCAATCAGATTTGTGGCTCCTACCTGTTTTATGAACTGGGTCCCAGGTTAGATTTAGAATGAAAGAAGGAATTCGCAACACAAAGGGGATGAGACAGTGTTGGAAGCCACTGGCCTGGTGCACTCTGGTGAGTGGCCCAAGGTGTGTGTCCCAAGGCAGGGGTTACCTCCTTGTCCTGGAGGCTGCAGACCTGACTGCCCCAGCTGTGGCCCTTGTCTAAAACCCAAACCGATTCACCTTCTTGGTTGTCAGGATACCCTGGTTGCTCTCAGGGTGGGTGGTGATGGTAAAATGGTCCCCATCGTCACCTTCCAAGATGTGGTAGGTGGCACGCCATGCCGGTGAGTTGGGGACGTCCAGATCAGTCACTGTCAGCCTCTGTACCTCATGGCCCACCGCGTTCTCCGGTACACGGGCCTCGTACTGTCAGTGGGAAGCACAGCACCGTTAGAGTGGAAAGACTGACCACTCTGAGAGACTGTTCCATTCTTCCCCAGCCGTGAATCTTCCATCCAACTCCAGCACAGTCTCGGGCCTTTCGCCCTCTCCACGACCACCCAACCCCCTCACCCGGGCTTCGGGGCACCCAGAGATGCAGCACACCCCCAGAGCCAGCCTCACAGCTGCTGGGACCGACCGCAGCAATCTTGGGCCTGCTGTCCCTACACCCAGGGGCCTGACGCTCCAGGAATCTCACTGGTCTGGGTGCCCAACCCCCACCGTGTGTAACCACCTAGTTATCTGAGATCAGAAAGGTATAAGGAAGGTGGCAAGAAGGGTGCAGGGCCTGATCTCTCTGGGGCTCTGACCAGGAACGTTTTTCGAAGTTCTGGAACAGAGGGCAAACACTGGGAAATCAGCTGCTCAGAACATTTTTCAATCAGCCTTAAATAATGTTCAGCAGCCAGAGTTGCCTCAAGATAGAAGGGGCGAGGTGTCATCTTGACCGGCACCGACTGAGTTCTGTCACTGGGAGTGTACAAGCACTCACTGGGGGAAGGTGGGCAGGTACAGGTACATCGTGAATTAGAACGTTTATCACCATCACAGATTTTCCATTATCCAGCACTTACTGTGTACTGGGGATTACGTTACTGAGATTATTTCATTTAAAACTCAGTCAGGATAATGCAGCAGGTATTATCATTATCCCCATTTCACGGATAAGAAATAGGGTGCAGAGGGGTTAGGTGGTTTGCCTAAGGTCACAGAGCTAGTCAGTACTGGAGCTGGAACTTGAGACAACGTGGGCTGGTTCTGGAGTTCCATCAGAAAGGAAAACCCTAGTCCTCCATTGCCTGATGAGGGAAGAAGGCAGGAAGGGGCGCTACCTTCTGGGGATCGAACACAGGAGCATTGTCATTGGCATCGAGGATTTCCACCATGGCCACTGCCGTGGTGGTGGAGCCGTTCCCGTCCATGTCCGTAGCCTGGACAGTCAGCGTGTACTTAGGGACTCTCTGCGGAGAAATGGAGAGTGGAAGGCCGCTGAGAGTTCAGCCTTGGGAGAATGCGGAGGGGAGGGGAACGTTTCTCCCGCGCACAATGTTCTCTTGACTCCTCGACCTGCCACTCACCCACCACCCCCAAGAACAGAGGCATAGGATGAAAGGGGAGGGACACTGCCATCCAAACAACATTCTTGGGCCTGTCAGGGGGTGAAGCCGGGGCACTGCCCCCTGACCATGGGCGGATGCAGAATGGGAGCTTTGAGCAGGAATTTGGTCAAAGGTATTAATTAGGAAACAGAAGGCAACTCCACTATCCACGGAGCTAATTCTACTTTGTGGCACACAGGGGACAAATCTGGGCCGTGTGCATGTTAAGTGAGCCGTTCCGAAAGGAAATGAGAAAACCTCCAGAAAATATCAAACGTCTGCATTTTATAGCTGCCTCCTCAGCCTTAACAAGATTGTTTGGCAGCGTGCCACTGGCCCAAGGGGGCTGAGGGACACCAACGCAGGAACACAGCAGCAGCCGCTGCCAGCTGACTTGAGTCCCCGCTGCTCTGCCTTGGGCTTTGGGGGCAGGGACAGGGGCTCTGCTGAGGGTGTCAGGGCCCAGCCTGCACAAGCCTGGGTAGAAAGCACTTTTCCTGAGGGGCACTCACCTCCCGGTCCAGGCCGCTGGAGATGACGCTAATGGTGCCTGTGCTCCGGTGGACGGTGAACATGAGGTCATGAGGGTCCTTTGGCTCTTGGCTATGAATGGAGTAAGCAACCACCCCATTGTAGGTGTTGATGGCATCGTCCTCATCCGTGGCTGTCACCTGCATCACAGAAGTACCTGGAGGGGAGAAGGGATGAGTGAGCCCCCTTCCCTCCCAGATCCACTTGCAGCCTTGCCCACTTCTGAACAGGAAGAGACTCCATCCTGCCCCGTGGCTTGGACCCATGTTCCCCTTTGTGACAGAGATTGCTAATTAGCGCCCAGTTTCCATTCTCTCCCTTCTTTCTTAGAGACACGATCCTCATAATCACTTTATGCTGGGCACAGGCTCACCTGGAACAAAGACTGCTTCCCACCCTTCCTTGCAGCTAGCTGTGACCACAACACTAAATTCCGACGAACGGGATATGCCACTTTGGGAGAAGTGTCTCTCCGAGTATGGGGCTTATTCTTCCCATCCTTTCCCGCTTCCCAGATGTAATGGCTGGAGCTCTAGCAGCAACCATGAGGCAATGCTGGGAACCATGCCCAAACAGCAGAGCGACGAGATGGAAGGAGTCTAGGTCTCCATTACTTGAAAACGCTATTCTATTCTGAATTGCCCACCCCTAAACTTCTGAATATAGGAGGGGTGAGGAGGAAAAGCTTCCATCTTGTTGAAAGTACTATTTTTCTTTTGGGAATTTGTTATTGGCACTCTAACCAGTTCACACTCCTCTGTATGCACTGTCCACAGCTCAGAGAGAAAGAAAGAGCCCTCCTTCCCATCAGCACCTATCTCTGAGAGCGCTAACATGTACCTATTTTCATAATTTCCTGCTGGCCTCTCCCACCCTCTTCTCCAGTCCTGGGAATGCATTTCTGTTCAGCATAAACTGTGTTCCAACACCCCCCGGTCCCTGCTGCTTTCCTGTGGCTACCAATTACCAAAGAACTTCGTGTCAGGTGTTCTGTTACTTCAGATGTGTGTGTTATTTCTAATCTTCACAATTTTTTAAGGTTGGTATTATGCCATTTTCAGATGTGAGGAGCAAGGCTCAGAGATCAAGAACTTGCCCAGCGTCTGAGCAGGTGAAGAGGCAAAAATCAAGATGCAAACCTAGGTGTTTGCAGCTCCAAAACTAGTGGTTCCTAAACCTGGCCGATCATCCAAGGCTCCTGGGAGATCCTCAAGCATGCAGATCGCTGGTGACCCGTCGCACAGGCAAGGAAGTCAGTTGTGGAGGGTTCTTCCAGCCCAAAAGGGTCTGGGCTGATCTCCAGACGGTACCATAAAGTGACCCAAGGCCATGTCTGGGCCTGGCAGACCTCTAAAGGTATCCCCTCTCCAGTCCTCTTACCAGGCAGTGCCCCCTCCAGGATGCTCCCTCTGAAGACATCCTGGGTGAACTTGGGCTTGTGGTCATTCTGGTCTGTCACGATGATGGAGATGTTCATGGGCTCTTCCACTGAGGCACCGTTCTCTGACACAGCGTGGCCAAGGAGCTGTGGGTACACAGGTCTGGGATCAGCCCGGCGCCACCTTTCCCACAACGCCCTGGGTCCCTGCTTCTCATTAGAGGCTAAAGGTTACTTACCTCATACTTGGCAATCTTCTCCCGGTCCAATGGCTTATTCAGTAACAACCAGCCTGTTTCCTTCTCTATGGAGAAGACACCCTCAGGGGGGCTGTCTGCCCCAGGCCCTGTGATGCTGTAGAAAATCTTGGTACCTCTGTCCTTACTAGATTTGAGCTGGAAGCCAAAAAAAGAAAGAAAGAAAAAGAAAAAAGAAAAACAAAGAAAAATAAAGCAGCTGAAAAAGTGACAACTATCTCGTGACTGCAGCCAAGAGCACTACATGGGGAGGGGTGGAGAGGTGCAGCCTCATCAGAAAGTGCTCCCATGAGGGAGGCTTTCCTCTGCAGGCCCCAGTACCTGATTCAGCTTCTGAGGGAAGGGACCCTTGCCATTCTCAGAGACCGATATCGGCGGGACCACCCATTCTCTCTTGCGTCTTCGTAAGATGCGTCTGGGTGGGGAGCTCTCCAGTGCCTTCCTTCCCTGTCAGGAGAGAAGACCCCTTCACTACATACGCAGACAGGTGGCACACAGCCTACATCCCTCGCCTGCAGGAGTTAAAGGTGAGGCGAGAGACCTAGATGGGTCTAATGCCAAATAAAACTTGAAATAATCTACGTGCCCACTTACAGAGGAGGACCAATTAAATGTTTTACGGTGCATACACCTAGTGGAATACTATGCAGCTCTAAAGATGAGGGATAAGGAAGCTCTCTGTGTGCTGACATGGAAAGACCTTTGATATACACCGCTGAATTCAAAGAACAAGGTTCAGAGCAGTTTCTACAAACAGTTTAGCACTTTATTTCACAAACACATTGTGCTTAATAGATGTCAGGTACTGTTCCACCTTTTGTGTAAAAAGGTAGGAAAATAAGACCATATATTCACATTTGCTTATACAAAGACGAGTCTAGGGGAATTCAAAACTAACAATGGTAGTCTTCTGTTGGAAGTAATAAATATATCACTAATATATATATGTTTAAGTGCAAAAGAAGCTTAATAGTACATTAGCTTTTACATAAGAGGAGATAAGAACCTATTTTTATATCTGTATATATATAAAATAGATAACACATGAAATACAACAATGTAGATAACATATGCAATTAAACTCCTGAAGGAAAGAAACTAGTAACAGTGGTTACCTGTGTCTCCTCTTGGAGGGGTGGAGAGGGTATTAGGCAGATGAAGAAAAATAAGGGGAGGTTAACTCACTGTATAATTTTTTAAAGATTTTATTTATTTATTTTTAGAGAGAGGGGAAGGGAGAGAGGGAGAGAAACATCAATGTGTGGTTGCCTCTCAAGTGGTCCCCACTGGGGACCTGGCTGGCAACCCAGGAATGTGCCCTGACTGGGAATTGAACCAGCAACACTTTGGTTCACAGCCCGTGCTCAATCTATTGAGCTACACCAGCCAGGGCCACTGTATAATTTTAAATATATATTTTTAAAATTTTAAACTGCTTATATATTAGCTATTCAAAAAATTAAAATAAAAGAAACAATACACCCTGGTCAGTAGCTCAGTTGGTTAGAGCATCGTCCTAACAGCCATGGTTGTGGGTTCCATCCCTGGTCAGGGCATGAATAAGAATCAACCAATGAATGCATAAACAAGTGGAACAACAAACTCACACTCTCTCTCTCTCTCTCTCTCTCTCTCTCTCTCTCTCTCTCTCTCTTAAAAAAAAGCAATTGCTGGGGGTAGGGGGATAGATTTTAAAATAAAAAAAAAGGGAGAAACAATGTGTGGCCAAGTACCTAATGTTCATCTTCCGAGAGGCTCATGGGGTTGGCAGTTCTGTGTTGGAACCCAGAAGATATGGGAAAGGAAAGGGCCATGGGAGAAAGAATCCAAGAGACAAGGGCATTTAAGCCATACTCTGCTGCCCCTGCTGGGCAGCTGCAAGCACTACACTGCTTAGGTCAGCACCCATGTCCACCGCTGTGGGAAACTGAGGGCTCCGACCTCTGAAGGAATAAGGGGGCTCACAGCAGCAACCTGGGCACGCACAAAGAACATCTTTCTTCCGTCCTGCAGGTGGACATGGTGCTTTACCTGGACTGTTCTCTTGTTCAGTGCAGCGAAGTCATTGTCAGTGCTAAGCAGGGCCGACTCTTGTCCCGGGCAGCCCATGAAAGCTACTGTGGGGAAGGAAAAGATAGTATTGAGAAGGGAGGGCTTCTGGAAGCTACCCCAGGGAAAGAAGACCTGACAACAGCAACCTGACTGGATCAAGGACTGCTCCAGGCCCCGTCAGGAGGAGACTTGACTTACTTCCTCTGAGCAGCGGTGTGGCCAAATGCGAGCTTCCGACGGGGCTTCCAAGTTTGGTCTCTAGATGGAAGGCCACTCTGTGGGCCAAACCCCTTTCTTTGTTCACGAGGCCAGAACACCAAGATCATAGACACTGAGTGACATTAGTCCCCAATGGCCTCATGAGGCCAGGGGTGACCCAAGGTCACAGCTGGAGGCAGATTTTCAGCATTTCTAAAAGCCATGAGTCTACCTACATGCAACATGCATCCTGCTACACTGTCACTCACACATGACAACCTCTGGTTGTTTCAGTTGTCACATTCCTTCTGAGTCCCTTTGCTTGGCCACCCTTTAAGCAAGCACTCTGAGTTAACAACTACCATTCACCAAGGCAGAGACAGGGCCTATTTTATCCTTATAACTACCCTACTACCAAGGTAGGTGTTGGCCCCTTTTCAAAGATGAGAAAACTGAGGGTCAGAAGCCAGGTCAGTGTGACCCCAAAGCACACACTAAAGAGGACTCATAACCATTCTCACTCACTCCTCCTTGTGGCTAAAACACGAAAGCAGGGAACCTGCCAGAGGCCACTCCTGGGCGCATTAGCACCATTGCTCCAGCCCAGCGGCTCCCTTCGCGCTGGGCCGGACACCTGCGCTCACCGTTTGACTAGGCTGCAGCACAACCAGGGCCATGGGACAGTGCTGTGCCCTGGAAATGTCGGGGTGAGGTTTTCCACCTGTCCTGTTTTGAAAAATTGTCCTTTAGTCTCAAATAATGATTATAAGGATGATTGCTTCTAAAATAATCTTCCTTAGTATAAGAAAGGATAACAGATTAGTTATGTGAATGTAATAAAGTATTCAAACAGTATAATATAAAAAAGTAGAACTCCAAAGGATTCATGTCCAGAACTCCTTAAAAACTCAGCAACAAAAACAACCCAACTGGTTTTGGGAGGCAGGCAAAAAACTTGAAAGGACATTTCTCCAAAGACTATATACTTTGTACTTATTTGTACAAAGGGTGAATAAGCATATGAAATGATATTAATATTATTAGTCACTAGGGAAGTGCAAATGAAAATCACAATGAGTTACCACTTCACACCCACTGGGATGACTATTAAAAAGACCCCACACAAATGGAAAATAGTAAGTGTTGACAAGATGTGAAGAAATTGGAACCATCATGCACTGGGAATGTGAAATAGTGGTTCCTCAAAAGGTAAACATAGAAATTACCATACGATCCAGCAATTTCACCTCTAGGTGTACACCCAGAAGAATTGAAAATTGGAACTCAAACAGACATGCACACCTGTCCATCAAGAGATCAGTAGATAAACAAAATGTGGTTTATACACCCAAGAAATATTATTCAGTTTTTAAAAGGAATAAACTTCCAATCTGGATAAACCTTAAAAACATTATTCTAAGCGAAACAAACCAGTCACAAAGGTCAAATACCGTAGGGTTCCGCTTCCATGAAGTACTTAGGATAGTCAAATTAACAGAGAAAGTAGAACAGAGGTTACCCGGGGCTGGAGAGAGAGGGAGTGGGGAGTTGTTGTGTAACAGACACAGAGTTTCTGTTTGGGTGACGAAACGGTTTTAGAGACGGGTGGTGGTCACGGCCGCACAACACCGTGAGTGTACTTAATGCCACTGAGTTGTTTCCTGGAAACGGTCCAAATGTCATCAACGTACAACAGATAGAAATATCATGGTACACTCACATAATGAAATGAATCAACTACACGGACACTCAACAATGTGGATGAATCTTACAAACATATGGTCGCCTAATAGAAGCCAGATCCAAGAGAGGACACGTGCGTTATTCCATTAACATGAAGTTCAAAAACAAGCAAAACTAACCAGAGTGGAAGAAGTTAACATGTTGGCCATAATTTGGGGAGAGGGGTTAGTGAATGGAAGGGGTTAAAGGGGGACTTACAAGCATACAGAGCTGCCTTCCATTCCCCAGAGCCCAGTGCCAGCAGGATCCTTTGTGGGAAGGCTGGAATGTGCTCAAGAGAAAGAGAAGACTGCTTAGAAACCAGCCCTGCCTCCTTGACGACATTCCCACTGAGGAGTCACAGGCTGTGACATACCTGCCCAGTGAGAGGGAGAGGAAGAGGGACTAAGCCTGATTCAGCTCCAGGGGGTCCCCGGGGCACAAGAGCCCCAGGGAGACCCTGCCCTTTACCTCCAACATACAGCTTTGTAGTCTCATCTTCTGAGGTATCTTGCTTTCCTGTAGGGCTATAAAGACCAGGAATGACATATGGCAAAGATTAAATCATCTTAAAGTAGGGCAAGAGTTAAATAATCTATGAGTACTAACTCCACAGACTATTGATTCAGCAATGCAAAATGATGTTTATGGTCATTTTAAAATAGCCCTGGCTGGTGTGGCTCAGTAGATTGAGCGTTGACTTGAGAACCAAGAGGTCACTGGTTTGATTCCCAGTTCGGGCACATGCCTAGGTTGCAGGCCAGGTCCCCAAGTAGGGGGCATGTGAGAGGCAACCACACATTGATGTTTTCCTCCTTCTCTTTCTCCCTCCCTTCCCCTCTCTAAAAATAAATAAATAAAATCTTAAAAAAAAAAAAAAAAAAAGTTTAGCCCTGACTGGTTGTAGCTCAGTGGATTGAGTGCTGGCTTGTGAACTGTGAGGTCATCAGTTCGATTCCCAGTCAGGACACATGCCTATGTTGAGGGCCGGGTCCCCAGTTGGGGGTGGTATGCAAGGAGCAACCGATCAATGTTTCTTTTGTACATTGATGTTTCTCTCTCTTCCTTCCCCTCTCTCTAGAAGTGAATAAATAAAATTTAAAAAGTAAATAAAAATTAAAAAAAAAAAACTTTAAAGGGAATACCTAGACTTACTAGGTGAGATTCAGCATTGCTTAAAACTGTGTTAAGGATGCATAAAGGCCTCTCAAAATTCTATTATTTGGAAACATCAGTATGTCAATGCAGAACTTGAATTAATTTATTACAATTGCAGGTTTTCTCCTTTGGAAGATGGAAATTAGAGTTCACAGAGCCATCTTGAATATCAAATAAGATAGAACCCCAAAACACAGATTTGTAAACCCAGAACCTTTTAAATTCTTATAGCACATGAGGAAACCGGGGTGCAGGTGAGATGCCCTGCCCACGGTCACACAGCTAGTGAGTGGAACCAGAATCCAGGGTGGTCCGATTCTAAAGCCAGGTTCTTCAACACAGCATTGATTTAAGAACTACTTAGCGTCTCCTACACGCCCAGCATTCTTCTAGATACTAGGGGTGCATCAGGGAACCAGTGTCGACACTTGATTACATTTAAATTTTTATAAGATACTGCCTCCTGTCTACAATCACTTAAAAACGTTTTTTATTGTTGACACTTAAAGATGTCCCTCATCTCCCTCCTCCACCAAGCACCCCCCAGCCGGCCATGATCACTTTTCCTTAGCTATCTAGCAAACGGACCAACAATGCATTGCCTATTTGTCCATCACTAAGAGGTTAACCTTGTGTCATGGAGATGAGGAAGCTCCCATGTCTTGATATGGAAAGATCTCGAAGAAATATTGTTAATTTTAAAAAAGATACAGCCCTGGTTGATGTGACTCAGTGGATTGAGCGCCAGCCCGAAAACTAAAGGGTGGCTGGTTGATTTCCAGTCAGGGTAATGCCCGGGCTGCAGGCCAGGTCTCCGGGGGGGGGGGGGGGACCCGTGAGGGACAACCACACACTGATGTTTCTTTCCCTCTCTTTCTTCCTCCCCTCCCTTCTGTCTAAAAATCAATCAATAAAATATTTTTTAAAAGATAAAGAACAATGTAGCCTTTGCAATATGCTAACATTTGTATTTTTATTTATTTTATTTTTATTATTTTTTTTTAATTTTTTTAAAACATTTTATTTATTTATCTTTAGAGGGGAAGGGAAGGAGAGAGGGAGAGAAATATCAATGTGTGGTTGCCTCTCGTGTGTCCCCTGCTGGGAACTGGCCCGCAACCCAGGCATGTGCCCTGACTGGGAATCAAACAGCGATCTTTCGCTTCACAGGCCCATGCTCAATCCACTGAGCTACACCAGCCAGGGCAACATTTGCATTTTTAAATTGTATTTGAGAAGTACTTCTGGAAGGGTGAAGAAACCAGCAGCTAGGGAACAGGGCAGAGACTTTGTAGTATATATCCTTCTGAATTTTGACCCGTGAATGTATTAGCTGTTCAAGCATTGATTAAAAAAAAAGAGTCACTTTTTCCATTCTTAAAACAGTCCTCTTCCTAAGGGAGGTCTTCAACTAGGAGAGGGCTGGAGTCTGTCTGCAGTTTCCGTTAATGACAGACTCTCAATGAGCCCTCCAGTCCTCCTCTACCAGGTTACCCAGCAGGAGGCTAAGGGATTGACTCCCTTATTACTCAGAAATCTGAATCCCCCAAACTCTAAAAGCTGCCAGGCACCCAGAAACTCTCTTTCTGCTATCTACAAATCTGCACCCCAGGAATGTAAACACACTTCACTACCACTTGCCAGAACATTTCCATTGTTCCATGGTTCCACGCACTTGTAGCACAGTGTCTGTCGCACATCTGTTCTCAGAGGGGACAGTGCCAACAACCAAGCCAGTAAGGATGTACTCCAATGTACATGCCTCCTACTCAGGCTGCGTACTGCGGTTGCACCAGAGGGCCTGGCCCCATCAGTTCAAGCCCGAATTCAGCTGGATGCAGAATACAACCAAGGAGCAGGAGGCAGGCAGGCAGAAACAAACTTTGAAAGCCTGAGACACCCAGCTAAGTGTTTTCCTATCCAAATCCTCAAAAAATAACCTGCAAGGTGGGTATTACATCCCCCTCATTCTCACAACTCTGGAAACCAAAGGCTGCCTGGGGCCGAAATACCTCCGGAATTGGCTTCAGACAGGTGGTATATGAGGCCCCATAACCAAGAAGCAGCAGGACCACATTTCAAATCCTAAAGGCAGGTAAATGATGAAGAACATGGGATTTGGAGGCTGAAAGACTTGGGTTCAAATCCATATGGCATGAGCATATGGAAGCTCTTCTCTCCTCTGGAAAATGGGAATAATAATACCTATCTCATAAGCTTATTGGGAGGATTTAATGGGATAATGTTCACAGTACTGAGCACTGTGTCTAGCCCAGAATAAGCCTTTAATAAAAGGTACCTTTAGCCTACTCACAATTAACCTTGGCTTCTAACTCCAAGTCTGGGCCTGCCTCTGCATCACTGAAAAACCGTCTCTCAAACTGGGTAAGGGCTTAGCTATAGCCATTAAATGCTTTACCTGAGGGATGAAGCACCAAAGGGAGGAGGAGACTCATGGGACCAAAGAACATAAAAGGGTTTGGAGAGAATTGTTTTGTAGGGGTGCTCTGTGGTTTACTAGGGAAGGCAGAGGATGAAGATCTCACAGACAAGCTGACCTGCCCACTGAAGCCTGCTGAGGCAACTGTAGAAGTATGAGCAGTGTTCTCTGCAAGCCAGAGAGACTGGTAAACAGTAAGCCCTGGGGCAAAATCATTACAACATCCACCCCTATGCTTCCTGGCACCACTGGCTTGTATCTTCGGTTTCAAAATGAAATTGACCTGAAACCAGGCCTCATAATCACTCATCCTCCTTCTACCCCACCTTCTTACAGCTAGTGAAGTAAGCTGATTTCCTGTTCCTGACTGCAGCCTAGCTCCACAAGCCCACAAACCTCAGCCAAGTCATAAAGGCCCAAATTGACTGGGGCAAGCTGGTGAGCACTGATGAACACCTAGGGCAACAGTTCAGCTCTTAAGGCTGGAAAAAAGAGACCGAAACATAACTCTCATTTGCACACCCACCTGGGACCTTAAGCAATGTCATTTGACTGCTTCCGATTCCGTTTCTCCCATAGAGATTCTGAATCCAAGTCAACGAACCTGCTGAAAAGTTAGGCATTTATGCCAATATAAATTCATAGCTTTCAGCACTGAGCCTAAAATGCACAATCCCTAGCATACTGTCAGGGAAGGGAGTTAATAACCTGAAACTGCTTCTAGCGAAATTAATTTTAAAAAGCCAGAGCTCAGTGTATCTGCACTAGACAGACAGACATCCAATGGAACTGTCCCAGGACTTAACAGTCCCTGGCCTGTGCTCAAAGCTTCTCTCCAAAGCCCATCCTGCCAAGCCTGGCCTCAGATCCTGAACTGGCGCCACTATAATAAAACTTGGTCAAGAAGAGTCAAGTCCCTGGGGTACTAGAGCTATTGCAAAAGGAAAGCTTTTAAATTGACTTGTAAGAACTGATGGATGTTGGGCTGGGAATGCATTCCAAACCTGCTTTTAGGTTGGAATTGCCTAGACATTTCCAAATTCTCAAGGGAAAACTCTTGAAGGTCAGGAGCTTGTCTTCCCAACCATGACATGGAGGCAATACAGCCCCAGGATGCATCCTTACTGGACGTTCTGGCAAAATACAATCACCCATCTCTCCGGGGAAAAATGTCCCTTTGGGGATCAATCTTGGCCAGTTTCCCTACTGATTTTTAGGCATTTTGACTACAAGGGAAGAGTTTATGAAAGTGTAGCGACAGAACATTTGTAATCTTGTTCCCCAGCACATTGACAATTTTGCTCAAATAAACACTTATAAAAAATCTGAAAGCAAGAAAAGAAAGAAAAGGAAGAAAAGATAGGGTTTGTGACAAAGCGCAGCTTGTGGGGGATGGGAGCGACTGTCAAAGAAGTGTCCACTAGCCTGGCTTAGGGACATCACTGGCTTATCAAGCAAACAAATCTGTCCTTACAGCTGTCACTACCTTCTGTTAGGGGTGGGATAAGAAGGCACAGAGGAGAGTATGTGGAGTTGCCTTGAAAAACGATTCTGACGTTTTCCCCGAGTAAGACTACATATAGCAAAAGGGTTCGTTCACTAAGAAATACAAATGAGAAGAATGGGTGTTGTGGACTATTTGGGAAACAGGTGCTGATATATATTGCCAGGGGGCGGGGAATGTAAACTGGTGCAACCTTTCTGATAATTAAGCCTTAACAAGCCCTTTGACCCAAGAATTGTGCCAGGAAATCATCCCAGATGTGACAAAACCGTTAACTGCAAGGGTGTTCATGCCTGTTGTTTAAAGTCTTTTTAAAGCCTCAACAACTTAACTTTCAGCAGAATTAATTCCATGTTCAAGTCACCCAAATGTCTAACCTATAGCCTGAAATGTCATAAAAGAAGACCTATCAAAGAAAAACAGGGCTCTGTTCGGGTGAGGGAGGGGGCAGGTCACCAAACAGCCACTTATAGTTTATAGCATGTGCCTGGCAACTTTAAAGAATTAATATTTTTATGCTTGTAAAAGAGAGAGAGAGAGAGATGATAGATGAGAAATCGCTCAAGGCAGCTCCACCTTTCCTGCCAGAGCCCCGTGGTGCCCTTGTAGAAGCCAGACTCCTCTTCCAGAAAGCCAAGAGCAGAGTAAGCTGACCTGCTGCCATGGAAGCGTTAGTGACAATTCGTCACCACAAAATCCTGACCTTCGGGGATGCGGAGGAGTCAAGCACTGCCCGGGAGCTGGAGCGCTTGGTGGAAGCTTTTCTCCAGTGGCCACAGGCACAGCAGCAGCTTTGAAGATGACCCACTGCTGGACAACTGCGTGACCCTGGCGGAATGCGGCTCAGCCCCCTACCTGTGCAGTCTTCACCCTGGAACTGGACTTTCCTGCAGACAGGGCGTTCGAGGCCCTCCGCATGGAGCCCTTCTCCGACCCCCAGACAAAACCATGGGGCTCGGGTCTGCTCCCCCGGGTCAGGCACCTCCATGAAGACTTGGTTAGGTAAATGGACCTGAACGCTCTATTGCAAATGTGCATTTGAAAAGACAAAGGTCCTCTATGGATGTTACCTCCATTTTGCTTATTTTCCAGTTTTTCCACAGTAAACATTTATATTTGATTTGCAATCAAAATGACATATTGTGATTCCCCTCCCCCGCCCCCGCCACTAGAAAAATTATATGGTAAACCCTGTTATTCAGAAAGCAATTCTTTCTAGGGGAGTTATCTTTGGAAAAAAGCTACATTACCCAGGTTCCTCCTTGCCCTTGGGAGATGGGTCCTCCCTTAAAACCCCCACAGAGAAACCCGACCTGCACACTGCACCCCACAGCACTCTGGGAGCTCGAAGCACCGGCAGACTCAAAGCTCAGCACGAGATCACTCTCTGGCTCACTGAGGCCTCCCTTCAAGGACCGTACCGAGAGAGCCTGGTCATCAGCCTGGGACATCTGGGGTAGCAATCGAGGATCTGCTGGGCAAACGTCCTGCGTACCTTCAGCAAGTCACTTCATATTTAAGCTGT
>PVKU01002185.1:213996-242669 GCA_004027475.1 Anoura caudifer
TTTTTTTTACATCCTCTCTTAAAGAGACACATTTTGCTCTTCACAATGGCCTTCATGATGATCACAGAACAATGGTTCCCAAACATTATTGATAAAATCACTGGGAAACCTTAAAAAAAATCTAGATTCTCTGCTTTCATCATTTCCAAATCAATGCCTGGACGTGGGCCTGGGAGATCCTGCTTCTCCGATTTATTTCTCGTAAGTATGTAAACTGGCATGGCTTTTGAAGGCACTTCAGGGAGTTCATCAAAATTTCAGATGTCCAGACCTTTCCCTTGACCAACACGCAGTTGTCTATTCAGTGTTTCACCGAAGTGCTTTAAAGGCATCTTAAACTCATTATGTCAAACCGCACATTCATGATCTTCTATATTCTTAGCCTAAATATGGTCCACCAGCATCACCATCTTCCCAGATTATTTCTCCCTCAGACTCCCCCTCCCAGACAATCACCAAGATTCATGTCTCTTCATCTCCATCCCCATCACTCTGGTAAATACTACAACCATCTTTAGTCTGAGTGCAAAACTCATCTTTGAGAAATGCAACAGATCATACATTTAGGAAATTGAAGAGCACTTCCTTGTTTGAAACTCATCAATGATGTGCCATTGTGCTTAGAATAAAAAAAATAAGATCTTCGATGTGCTCAATCCTTATCTCTACTGTCTAGCCATATTAGGTCTCTTCTTAAATGCATCATAACCCCTTACCACAGGCCTTTTGCACATTGTTTCCTCTGTCTAGGACAGTGTCTACCTATTCTCCCACTCCAATTTTACCCAGTTAACTCCTACCATCTTTGAGATCCAACTTCAGAAGTTACTTTCTCAGGGAAACTCCCTCAACCCTCCCAAAGTAGATCCATTTCCCCTTTTGAAAACACTCCTAGCTCTATGTAACTTTCTCCCATGGAATCCTTTACAATATGTCATTTTGTTTACTTATAATTAACTAATTGCTTATCTTCCCTATTAGTCTCTATAATGCCCAAAGGCAAAGATTGTGTTACATTTAGCTTATCTCTGTGCTCCAACACTTAGCACAGTGCCTGGTAGGTGTTCAATAATTGTTAAATGAAGATGAAAGTCCTTTTATCTGGAAACTTTGTCTCCAGGAATGCATTCTCAAGAAAGATGCATACAAATTTGTCCACCTGTAATAATACTATTATTACCACCACTAACATCTCACATTTATTTACTACATGCTTTTCCCGCTTTTTAATGAATTTATTTACTTTTATTTATTATTTTTAAAGATTTTACTTATTTATTTCTAGAGAGAGGAGGAGGGAGAAAGCGGAAGAGAAACATCAATGTGTGGTTGTCCCAACTGAGGGACCTGGCCCACAACCCAGGCACATGCCCCGACTGGGAATCGAACTAGTGACCCTTTAGTTCGCAGGCTGGCACTCAATTCACTGAGCCACACCAGCCAGAGCTATTTATTTACTTTTAAAGATGGGGGAAGGGAAGGAGAAAGAGAGGGCGATAAACATTGATCAGCTGCCTCTCACACACCCCGAACTGGGGACCTGGCCTGCAAACCAGGCAAGTGCCATGACTGGGAATTGAACCTATGACTTTTTGGTTTTCAGGTCAGCGCTAAATTCACTGAGCCACGCCAGCCAGGGCTACATGCTTTCATATATTAACTCATTTATTCCTCACTACAGCCATATGGGGTCCCCATTGTTATCCCTGTTTTATAGATGATAAAACTGAAGCATAGGGGTTAAGCAACTGATCCAAGTTTCCATAGCTAGTAAGTGAACAAACAGATTTAACTCAGGCACAGTGGCTCAGGCACTCTCTAGATTATAATGCAGTTGTATTTTATGTAAACTGCAATTACAGAAATTTGAAATGGTGCCATAAAATATATATTTTAATTCTCACCCAAGGATATGTTTTTACTGATTTTAGAGAGAGGAAGGGAGAGAGAAAAACACAGATTTGGGAGAAAAACATACATCAGTTGCTTCCGTACACACCCTGACTGGGGCACAAACCCACAACCCAAGTATGTGCCCTAACTGGGAATCAAACCCGCAACCTCTTAGTGTACGGGACAAAGCTCCAACCAATAGAGCCACCTGGTCAGGACAAATGGTGCCATAAACATTGTATCACTCTGTACGCAAAATTGAAGAAATGCAAATCTACAAAACTAAGAAAAAGTGCAAAAAGTCACAATTTCAAAACTGGAGGGACTGGTGAGTTATAAGCATCCCCCCCCCAGCTCCCTCACCCCAGAAATACACACTTTGCACATGTTCATGAGAATATGTCTTAAATCGTGGAAGTTATGAACTTCTGAAGTTTTCAAAAATGCGTATTTTACATCAATGCAACCACCCGGAATAACTGTTCATTAAGCCCAATATTTGGGTTTAAGAAATAACCCATACGCCCCTCTTCTGGGGGTGGGGGGAGTTAGACTAGAAATGAATGTGCTCTTTAAGAATGGAAATTAACTTTTATTCAGCATAATGCTTGCTAACTAGATTTTGAAATATAAAGAAAACTTGAAGGAAAAAAATACCTTTTTGCTTTAAATGTCACATTCTCAGTTTTTCAAGACTCCAGAAAAATAATACAAGGGCTAATAAATTTGAGTTATGCAATTAAAAAGTTTTTGGTGATTTCAAATGCTTTTGAAAACAATGCTTTTGAAACATTCAGATAAGACATACAACAATGGTTAGTGTGAAAACTAGTGATTTATAAGTGGTATAGTAACTTTATTAAGCTTACAGCAAAGCTGTAAGTTTATGTTTTATTCAAACATAAAAGCTTAATTTTTCTGGATGGGGTTAAAATGAACAATACATCTGATCATCTTACTATAGCAGTCTTTCCTAATAAGGTGAGTCCTGAAAGTTAGATTTCTGAAAGTCCAAACAATTTACAATTTTTATGTTAACTCCTCCCCACCTCCACATCTGTAAAAGATAAAAATAGAGGGTTAGCCATATAAATCACGGCATATCTACCATGTAGAAGATCATGGAGCTGTTAAAGAACAAGATAAATGTGTATTTAGCGGTCTGGAAAGAAGCCTGATTCAGTAACTTGAAAAAGCCAAATTGCAGAGTAACATTTTTACCCATAATACAGTCCAATCTTGTTTTAAAATGTTCTGTATGCATCCATAAATTTTTCATAAAGAAAAAGGTCTACAAAGATTCACATTACACCATTAAATTGTGGCTTATCCTTAGGGAGTAGAACCGAGGAAGAACTTTCATGTGTTCACTTCTGATTTGCTTCTATTGAGAGACAGTGAAGTTTAGTAGTTAAGCTCAGGCTACTTAGATTTGAGCCCATAATCTGCTATTCACTAGTTGTGTGATCTTGGACAAGTTACTTAACCTCTCTGACCTCAGTTTCCTCATCTGTAAAATGGGGACAATATAACAGTATCTACTTCAAGGGGTGTCACGGTGATTAAACAAGCTAACACATATAAAATGCTAAGTACCTGCCACATAGTAAGTGCTACCTATTTTATTGAAAAATATGGTTTTTCCAGTGAACATATATTCATGCATTAATGTAAAATCCCAACCAACCAGCCCAACCCTACTTAAACAATATAGAAGAGTATATATGGAAGGGAGTATGATAAAAATAAAAGGCTCCTGCCCTAGCCAGGTAGCTCAGTTGGTTAGAGTGTTGTTCTGATATTCCAAGGTTGCAGGTTTGATCCCCGGTCAGAGCACACACAAGAATTAACCAATCAATGAATGCATACATACATAAAAAAGTGGAACAACAAATCAATTTCTAAAAAAATAAATAATAAGGAGGGGTGGAGGTGGAAGAGGGTATAAGGGGGATAAACAGTAATAGAAAAATACAATTAAAATAATGTAAAATAAATAAATATATAAAGTAAAATTAAATACTCCCGAGGTGCCCCTGGCTCATGTGGCTCAGTGGACTGAGCACCAGCCTGTGAACCAAAAGGTTGCCAGGTCAGGGCACATGCTTGGGTTGCAACAAGGTCCCCAGTTAGGGGTGTATGATGAGCAACTGATGGATATTTCTCTACCTTTCTTCCCACCCTTCCCCTCTCTCTAAAAATAAATAAAATCTAAAAAAAAAAAAAAAAAACAACAAAAAAAAACCCAAAAAACTTCCTAGGCAATTCTGATACTCAGTCAAGCTTAAAAATTATTGACTCAGACGCCAAAGGCAGGGACAAACTAGTTAAGAATGTAGTTGAGTCCCAGTTGGGGAATGCAGGAGTATCCTGGAAGCGGAAAAAGACCATAAAAGACAAGAAAATAACAGGTCTTGGAGCCCTGGTGGGAAGCCCCAGCTGAAGCTGACTCCACAAAGAGAGGGCAGGGTGCGGGCCTGGCGTCTTGTTCTGGCTTGCATGTGGAGAGCCCACATGTAGCTGTCTTTTCTCTCTGCCTGAAGCTACAACAAGACGGGGCTCGTTGTGAGAAGGCAGCCTGGGCAAGACACCCAGGATGGTGGCTGACCCGCCGGCATCGCCCTCTCACTGACCAGCCAGCAGTCCACCCCCTCCTAGCTCCAGGGCCATGGGAGGCATCTCCCCGACACAGACAGTTGGAACCTGTCCTACGGTTGCGGAGCTGGGACCAGAGTAGTTTGCCTCAGATTACCACAGTCTGGGATGAAAAAGCAGACCTAGAATCCCATTTTCCCTTGTCTGTGCCAAGATGCAAGATTGGACAAGAGCGTGAAGAACCTCTAGATGGAGGTTCTGAACTGGGCCACGGGTGGGGGCAGAGTGGGGAATATGCTATGGTTCCCAAACTTGGGGGAGGAATCTTCTCAGGGAAGTACACAGGCACTTGTGTACAATTAATTACAAGGGAGCACAGACTTCCTAAAGGTAATGTGAGACCCAGAGGTTGGAACCCCAGGGCAAGATCAACCTACTTCTAGTCTCCAACTCCGGTTTAAGGTTTCTTGGTGAAAGATGTAATTTCGAAATACTCTTACATGCTTGTAAACAAGCAAAAGTGGGGTTTTACCGAGATTGGGGGGGGAGAGGAAAGCCTGCGATGGTATCTCCTCAGCCCTATCCCCCCCTCTAGCCCTTGAGATGCCTCAGAGTCCTGAGGGTGAACAAATCTCCCCTCCCGAGGGTTCTGTGTAGCCTGGAGAGACTCTCCCGTGAGGGAAGCAGCCACCAGCCCTCCCACCTCCTGGCCGTGTTGTCCTGGCTATAAGCTGTCTCCTCAGAAGTCAGACAGTGACAGAGCCAGAGGTGAGTTCAAAGATGGGGTAACGGGAGAAAGAAGGGTGCTCATTTTGTGTTCTTTCCAAGGATAGGGCATTTGGGTTCACTGAACAAGCAGTGGGACCCCAGCACCCTGAAGTCCAGTGGGGCCATGGCCACTGAAGCCTGGCGGGGATTCTGTTAGCTGGAGGATTTGCAGCCCACTGATGCTCTAGGTAACTCGGAACGGCAAGGGTGCCCAGATTTGGCTGGAGCCGTGAGAGGGGGCAGAGTATATCAAGCTCCTCCACTCAGACCAAGGCTGGCCTCTGGGAGGTCTTTGATGCTGGGCGGGGGAAGGGTGAGGAGAGGCAGATGAACAGCCAGAAGCAGATTCTCAGCTGAGAATGTCAGTGAGAGCCTATCAGGCCTGGTATCTGAACTTTCTCTCGGTCCCTCCCTACATCCTAAAAGGAAAGGCAGGGGTCCTGGACAGAAATTCCCCTCCCCCCAACTCCAGCTCCTGGTGATTAACAGAGGTCCGTGGAGGAGACAGGAATTCAAAGCTCTTGGGTCAGAAGTTAACTATTTCCAACCTTCCTCCAGCTTGGTTGGGGCCAGAGGACCCCCATCCAGCTTCCCTTTCTCACCCTGACTCCCGAAATCATTAGCACTTCACACTCAGGGTCCAACCTGGGTTCAAACCGTAACTCCACAATTTACTAGCTGGGTGACCTTGCATAAGTTACAAAGTTAAAAGCCTAGGTTTCCTATCCAGTTAAATGGGGCCAATTCTACTCCCTTCACTGGACTTTTAGGATTAAAGAGGCTCATTACATAAAGTACATAGTGTACTTTCTGGAACTCAGGCCTTGGCAAATGGCACTTAGGTTGTGTTTTTGTTTTGTTTTGTTTTGTTTGCAAGTTCTTCCTCATCCACCCAGGTACCTGGGTTGACAATGCTGGGTAACTAAATGAAATGAGGAGGGGATCCAACTGAGGCTGACAATGGCCTTGTCCTCAGGTTTGGGAAAAGTCCAGAAGTGCAGTCAAGAAGGGATGCTGGTGGGAGGGCCCAGTGTCTTGGCTCCAGAGACTTCGGAGACTCTGCCTCCATGGGGCACAACTGGCACTCCAGGCACATCTGCTGCCTTGTGCGAACACCCCACTACCTCTGATATGACGGGATACTGATTCCAAACTGGACTGAACCCTGCCTACTTCTCCTTTCACCTCTCCCCACCTTACTCTCCATGGACCACCCAAGGACACGAATTTAAGTTTCTGGGACTCAGATCCTGTTCCCTTGCCAGAACACTCCCTGTCACCTCTCACACCCCAACCCCCTCGCATAACTCCTCCCTAGCCTCCAGCTTGGACATCACTTCCTCTAGGTGCCCCCCAAGAACATGTCAGCAGCCATTCTTATGTGACTCTGTATTTTTCTCCCTCACCTCTCATTCAGTCACATATGTATATAAATAAAATACATACACACATATGCAAATAACTTAAATCATCTGTCTCACTCCATGAACAGGTATGTATCTCATAAAGCCTGAGTGTTTTTTCCCATGTTTGTTCACTAATGTATCCCCAGCACCTAGAACAGTACCTGGAACTTAGTAGGTACTCAATAAATACTTGCTGAATGAAAGATTCACTATTAAAATTGCTTGGTGACTGATCTGCTTTCTCCTCTCAGGAGCCCCCAGAGCTTAAGGAGCTGTGGGTCTTGCTCACTTACGAACATCTAGCACCCAGTAGTAGGTATTCAGACATTTGTTGGCTGAATAACCACTCAACTTGGCTTTGGATCTCAGATACTTCACAGCCTCTGTATTGAGGGAGGAGCTGGACTTGAGCACCATGGTCATATGAGGCTGCTGGCCACCCATACACTGACCAGGATAAAAATCATCGCCCAGGAAAAAACCTCACCTGAAAAGTTCCGGGCCCTTTCAAGATTTCCTTTCTACTTTGGGGGAAAAAGTAACAAGAATTAGCTTAAGGGCAAATAAAAGGAAAGATTTCTCCCCCAAGATAAAGGAAGTTACTCTTGGAAGTTGCCAAGTACATAGTTAAGACTTGTCTCTCAGCGCAGCGCTAAATGAGAAGCCAGAGTGCAGAAGGGATGGGTGTGGTAAGGAGACTGTCGTGGGAGAGAGGGTGGCTGAATCCAGAAGACACTCAGCTGCTTCAAGACGGAGAAAAGCTGACGTTTCAGCACAGTCACGGTGCTGAGAGCCTCCAATGACCCAGCAATTATGCCCCCAGGTATGTGCCCAACAGATCCCACGTACAGTTTCACCAAAAGACTTGAACAATAGTGTTCACAGCAGCACAAGTCATTATAGCCCCAAAATGGTCACTCCTCAAACGCCCAGCAACAGAATTGCGGAGAGCCCCATAATGACTATATGACATAATGAGAATCAACTACAACTACATCCAAAACTATGCAAGGGTTTCACATATGCAGTAAAGAAGCCAGATCCAAGACAATAGTCTCTATGATTCTTTTCCATAAAGTTCAAATAAAGGCAAATTATGGTATTAGTATCAGGATAGTAGTTTTCTTGGGAGGAAGGTAGAGACTGGGAAGGAAGGGGCATCTGAGGTGCTGGTAATGCGGGTTTTCTTTCTTGCTTGTTTTTAAATTTTTTTTATTTTTTTTTTAGAGAGAGAGGAAAGGAGAGAGAAACATCAATTCGAGACAGAAACATCAATCGGTTGTCTCCTGTAGGAGCCCCAACCAGAGATTGAAACAACAACCTAGGTATGTGCCTTGACTAAGAATCAAACCCCCAACCTTTTGGTGTAAGAGACGAGCTCCAACCAACTGGGCCGCGCTGGCCAGGGAAGTAATGCTGTTTCTTGATCTGTGTGCTACATAATTGGATGTTTCCATAGTGATGTCCATCAAGCTGCACACGTATTTGGGCACTTTCCTCCACATAGTGGTTTTCTGAATGGAGACATTTCAGTACCAGAATTAAAGACTCAACTGATTTGGGCAGGGGAGGGCCTTCTCTCCCTCATTCTCCATCTCTCTCCAAATGCTTTGCAGAGCTGATTTCTAGCCCTAGAAACTCATTGCTCATCGTAAGCCATGCCTTCCTCACAAAGCAGAGACGTATGGGCACTCTGCACCGGGTAACCAAGGAACAGTGTCTTGTGAGGAGGCAGGCAGGCAGTCTAGAGATCTGAGATCTGCTCCCCAGGTGCACACTAACAATGATGTGCAACAGGCCTCAGCAACTAACTCTCCCTCACCGCTGAGCCAGAAAGGCAGCCAGCCAGGCTTGGAGCCTCAATTTCCAAATATTCATTCTTCTGAGGCAGATCTTTTATTTTTAAAAAATTTATTATTTATTGATTTTTTTTTTTTAGAGAGAGAGGAATGGAGAGAGGAGAGGGAGAGAGAGACATCAATTTGTTGTTCCAGTTATTATTTATGCATTTATTGGTTGATTCTTGTATGTGCCCTGATCGGAGATCAAACTTGCAACCTTGGTACATAGGGATGATGCTCTAACCAACTGAACCACTCAGCCAGGGCCTCAGAGGCAGATTTATCAGGCATTGTGGAACCCCTCTGAGTTTAAATACTGGCCATGCTGCTGGCTGCCCCAGTGACTTCATGCCAAGTTCCTTACCCCATCTTACAGCTAAGGGGAAAATACCATCACCTGCACAAGGCAGTCAGTCAGTTGTAAGCAAAGATAATTAATACTAGCCTGTGAGCATCCCAGGGGCAGGATTTGGTTTTATTCGTTGCTTTAGCTGCAGTTCTGGAACAGTGCCTGATGCACACAGTGCTGAATATGTATTACTGAAAGAACAAAACGTAAATAACGGGTGGAGCCCAGAATGGAGGCTCCAAAACAAAAAGGAATTTTTATTCAAGTTGAAATAAGCAAAACTATGTTGAAGTCAACTCATGTACTGAACTTTGAAATTAGCCAAATGCTGACTAAGGGTGAGGTGAACCTGCTGAGAGACCACAGGCAGTACTGGATTTCTCGTACTGTAATTAAGCTGATTCTCTCAACTGTTCACCATTAAGGCTGTATAGACCACTTTAGGTCACTCACTTTTTTTTTTATCCCTCACCCAAGGATATGATTATTGATTTTTGGAGAGAGAGGAAGGAAGGGGGGGGGGGAGAGAGAGAGAACCATCAATCAGTTGCCTCCTATATGTGCCCGTAACAAGGACAGAACCTGCAACCTAGGTATGATGTACCCTAACCAGGAATCGAACCAGCAACCTTTTGGTTTACAGGACGACGTTCCAACCCACAAAGCCACCCAGCCAGGGCTAGGTCACTTACTTTTTTTTGGTTTGTTTTAAAATTTTAGAGTGAAGGGAAGAAAGGGAGAAAGAGAGTACCTCCATTTTGTCCACCTCCCACTTTCTGGTAGTAAAAAAAATGCCAGGGGACTTGGGAATAAGAAACTTCCATTCAAGTCCCAGCAGTGATAAGTGAAGCCATAGCCACTCAGGTTTCACCTGTAAAACGGTCAGACCCTTCCCAAAGTTGTCATGATTCATGCAAACACCCACTGGGCATCCTATTAAGTACCAGATCCTAGGCATAAACCTACAGGTAAGTCACGTCTGTGATGCCCAGGGAGGCTCACAAGCTGTTAAGCTAAGCAAACTGAATCCATTAAGCTGTTCCTCCACACCTCTCCACCTTTAAAACCTCCAACAGGGCTGCGCTACAGGTTTTCTGAAGTCCCAACTCAGATTAAGAGCTGAAGTTGTTTAATATTTACCTTACCAGCTTCAAGAGAACGTGGGGAGGATTAAGCAAGCTCAGAATTGTGGAAACGCTTTGAAGAGGAAAGTACACATACAGACAAGGTATTAATTACATCTGATAATTTCTGAGCTCAACTTCATAGGCACCTGTGATATTCATAACCCAGGGGAGAACAGGGGCGGTTGTCCCTCGCAGTACCGAAATGTAAGAGTTTGTACATCCCCTCGGGATAACCCTTGCAACAGGGCGAGCCCATCCTATGTACTGAGAGGATGGGGAGCTGGAGTGGAGAGAGGAGGTAGAAGGATGTCAGCAGCTGATGTCTAAGGGGAGAAATACCAACATTTTTTATTGGGGCATCCTAATTAATGGGACCAGTCAGGGCCAGCAACTTGCTTTTACTTAAAAAAGGCAGCAGCCTATCTCACAGGAAGCCTGCTCTGAGCACTAGTCAGTGGCAGTGAGGTAAAAGTTAGCCAAGCATATGAACCCACCCTTTGTTTTATAACCCAGGTGTGCTCCTGGCATAAACCCACGCTTTTCACAATCATAAACCACACATCTGACCAAGTGGAATTTTCTCAAAAGATTTAAAATGCCTGATGTCACCAGGAAGCACTCACCAACCAGACCATGAAATCGAAAACCTGATCACTGCTTCCTCCCAACAACCTCAAGCCCAGTGAAGTGACAGTTAATCTGATATTTCTTGCTTCAGTAAGAAAGATAAGGCAGACAACACTCAAAGCCATAGCCTGCTTTCCAAGAACGTAGTCAGAGAACTTGACGATGAGGGGGAGGGGCAGAGATCTGGCAGCACTACGGTTAGCACTAGGGCTTCCTCAGGGAGCCGGAATTGGATTTGGGGCCCAGCCCAAGTTAACATTTTTTACAGGTTGGCCGAGTTGTAGTTTGTTAGGCAGTAATAAACCCATGCACAAGAATTTAAAGTTTATGAGGCATGACTTCTTAATGCCTCTCCTCTGCTCCCTACAGCCAAGAGTTTAAGGAGCCTGGCTTAGCCTGAGTGTTAATTGTTTGTCAATCTGCAGAGTTACCTCGGAAAAGATTTGGGGGGTGGGGGGGGGCAGTGTATGGAAAGGCTTCCACAGACTCAAGGCCTCCAATTCTCTTTTGGAGACACAAAGGGGAGCCATTCTGTCCCCCAGGCATCAGCACCTCCAGCTTCAAGCTGTGGGAAATTTGTACCTGGGGTGAGAAAAATGCTGCGTAGCAGCGTTTCTTGTTTTGAAAGCCAGGTAAACTGTACATCTCCTCCTAAGAAAAATGCATACAAGAGTTCTTATACAATTTTACAAGTTAAGAATCCTCCGGAAGCCCAATCCAGGATCCAGAGTTACACCTCTGTTTCAGACCTTGGGATTGATAGGGTGGAGAAGCAACCTCCCTCCCCTTCCCCGTGGAGGGAAAGAGGCCCCCATCAGCTGCAGCTGCCTGGGGCTCATACAACGACTCTCCACACCAAAGTGGTCCCCACCCCCATTCTCAAGTTTTTGAACTAAAGGGGGTAAACAAGTACTTGGGAGATCAAAAATGTGCTTTGATCTCCCATACACCGCCCCCTCAGCTCAAGACCTTCCGGCTTGGGACCCCTACTACCCCAGTGCCCTAACATTCCAGTCTCAAGACACTGGAGGCTCGGGGGTGTTCCCAGTGCGTGATGGCCCCAACCCAGGTGTGCCAGACGCAGTTTCCAGGCAGGCTGCAGGGGCGCAGACCCTCCGGGAAGGGCAGGGTTAAAAGTGCATTCCAGCTGCCGGGGAAGAAGGGGGGCGGGGGAGGGGAGCGCGAAGAAGAGAAACAGACCCGGTCTGTCTGTCGGAGACACAAAGCACTGTACACAAAGGGGGCCCGAGAAGGGCGAAGGGGGCTGCCCGGGGCACGGTTCATCCCCACACCTGCGCGGGGGCTGGGGGAAGAATGTGGACAGCGTGTTACTCTACCGCTGGGGCCAGCAGGGTAGAGCCTGCCACATACCTGCTGGGTGGGGAGCTCAGCCGCCTGGTAAGCAGCCGCAACGGGGCGGGGGTGGCGGGGGAGCCTGAACATCAGAGGGCGCTACACTCTCCGATCTTCTCCTTCGGCCGCCCCTCCACATCACAGCCCCGAAGATGCTTTCTGCGCCTCCCCCATGCCGGAGGCGGAGGCAGAAGTCCCCCGCCCCAGCCTGGACACCCCTCGTGCGGGCCATACCGGAGCGGACCACGTGCGGTTTCCACCCGCCCCGCGGTTGCACGGGGCAGGCTCCCGTAAGGTCTTACCTTCCTCTGGAGCCTGGCTCGGCTCCAGCTCCGCGACTCCTGCCTCCAAGGTCACTTCAGCCCCCCCGGAGCCCGCCTGGCGTGGCTCGGAGGCCGCGCACCGCAACTGGCAAACCTGAACCTAAGGAAAGAGCGGGGAATGAAGGAGGTTGGGTCACAAGCGTGCACGGCCCTGAACACCCATCCCTGGTTTCCTCACAAGGCTCCCCAGGGTACCGTGGGCCTCAAGGAGCCCAGCCCCGTTCTCTCCCCCGACGCCAACGCCGCTTGCGGACCCTGCCCGCCCTCCAGAGAGCGTCCGGGCTGAGACGAGGGCGAGGCAGTAGGGTACCTGGAGAAGGAGGAAGAGGAGGGACGCGAGAGACCCATTAGGGAGCCCCATTGTGGGAGAGTGGGGTGAAGATGCTGCCGCAGCGGCGGGATACTGCTCCGCTAACCTCTCCGCGCCGCTTTGAGCGCCGCAGCTCCGGGCGGCCGGCGGGAGGAGGCCAGGTGAGAGCAGGTAGGTGCTGATTGGTCCAGCACCGCAAGGTCCCGCCTCCCCGCAGGTGGGCGGTGGCTTGAGATCTAGCACCCTCTAGCCCTCTCTCTTCGCGTATCCTGCATTCTCTCCACTTTTTGGAAGGTGCTCCCCGCAGGGGCTCAGCCGTCTGGCAGGTTTTGGGTTCGAGAAAAAAAATACCCACCCCACTTTTCAGCCTCCGCAACAAGCAAAGGAAAATGTTTCTGGGCCTAGCGGCTATAGCTAAAAAAAGTAGAGCGGTATCCGAACCTGAGTGGAAACAGGCGCCGCAGCGCGGCTCCCGCGAAGCGCTGTTCCCCAAGGCTTCGATGGAGACGCGTGTGTCCGCCCTGCACCCGGCTGCAGCCCGGTCTGCCCCTGCCACTTTCTCCGCCTCCCACGCCAGGCTGCGTGGGGGACTCGGAGGGTTTAAAACTGGCAGTGAGTGGCGCGGGACCGCGTTACAGAATCTGCTGTAACTTGCAGAATACCTACTGAGCAGCAGAAGAAATGGAGGCTTGGAGAGATGGTCCCAGAGTTCAGAAGCCGTGGTGGCGCCGAAGCCTTCGTAGTCTCCGGCAACCACCACCACCACCGCCCCCCATGCCGACAACCAATAAAAGCGTAAATAACACTTTCTTAAATAAAGGCCTTTAAAAAATGCGGCTTTTTATTGCTCTGAAATACTGAATATAATATAAGAAAAAGCTGCCTAAAGCAGCCTTCTAGTGAGCCTTCCTCGAACGCAGCTCTCCTCCCCCTTCCTGGGAGCCACGCGGCCACCGAAGCACTTTCCTCTTCCCGGCACACGCAGAAGCTGTCGGCGCAGGTGCTGCGCCCTGTACGCCCTCTCCCCGCCCTGTCGTTCCCAGAAGCCTCTCCCTTTTCTCGCTCCTCTCCTGCTCAGATTTAGGGGTTTGAGGAGTGAAGTCTCTAGAGTCTTTGGCCCTCGAGGGGTAATGTGGCGGTCCCTTTATCCTTCCCACCATCAGGCTTGTGACTAAAAGAACTCATTGCGCTGCGACCGTGGGAGTCCTCTCTCTAGCCAAGCGTTGGCTCTGGGTCGCGCCGCCTGCCTGCCAACGTGGGTTGCACAAACTATTAGCGCTGTGGCCTCGGGCAAGTGAATTTTCCCTTCTGAGCCACAGTTCTGCATACCGCAAATGGGTTTATTACGACTTCTGCCGTCTATAGTAGTAGGATTAGATAAATTAATACAGACAGACGAGGAGTAAATTAACACGTTTAAAACGCTAAACTCGGTACCTGGCACAGAGCAAGTGCCCAAATGTTTCCTGGTATTACTGCTCTAGGATCCGGGTCATTTGTCCTCTTCCTCCGCCTCGCAAGCCGTTCCTCTGCTCTACCGCAACCTCACATTCCCCCAATTCGGAGAATGAACAGCGCTGTAATCCTTCAATTTCACGGCTCATGGTGTAGCGAGCAACTGGTATCTGAAATCGCCGGAGCGCGGGGCTACCCGCCCGTGGTCCCCGCGGGAGGGGGTTTGCGGGCAGACAAAGCACAGGAAAACTCGGAGGCGGCTTGAGGAATTTCGCGTCTCCTTTGCCTCGCTCACCCTCAGGGCTCCGGTTCCCCCCCGGAGCGCAGGTAGATAACCGCGCTTGGTGACAACGTGGCGGGGCAGGTCCCAAAATATACCCTGGGGCCTCGCCTATCCTCGCCTCGCAGGTTCCCTTCGCTCGGCAGGAGCCAGATGAAACCATTAGGCGGACAGTTAAACATGAACGAGCCTCGGCATACAGGCCCTAATTAAGTAAACACGCGGCTGGAGGGCTGTTGAGCGCACTCATTTCCGCCTCCTTCCCCGGCACTCAGCATTCCGGGCGGAGGCGGAGAGAGGAGAAGAGAAGAGAAACTGCGAGTCAGCTCTTTTGCCTGCAACTTGGACCACACTGCGGTCTTCTCTGTAGCTCCCTCGTTGATCGTTCATTCATTCATTCATTGAACAAATAATTGCCGGCTATGTGCCAAGCACTGGAAATACAATGGTGAATAAAACAAACAGCTCTGCACACTTGGACCTTCCATCTCAGTGGGCGGGCCGCCAAGGAAATTAAGTAAACGTATATACTTATTTAGCATATATATGTATGTGTGTGTGTACTAAGATATATACACTTAGATAATATGTGATGTGTAGAGGAATAAGGACAGAACAGGAAGTGCCAATTCAGAAGGTAGCGCTGGAGACTATAAATGGTGCTCTAGAAGGTGTTTGGGTAAGGGTCCAGCAGACAGAATCCAGCTTGGGTGGGGTGGGGGGGATTCAAATCTTAGTGAAGGGGCTAGAGAAATGGTCAGGGTTCAGGGAACCAACAGGAGTCTTGAGCAACTGCAGAAACGCATGACAACTTTAAGAACTGAAAGGCAAAAGGAGGAAATGATGTCCCTGAAGTTAGGGGTGGGGGGTGGGGAGCTGGAAAATAAGGACCACCCCTTCCAAATAGAGCCGTGGTCTGGGAGAGACAGGGCCACCGCCCAGAGCAGAGCAGGGAGCAGAGTAGGGGAAAATCCCCAGGCATCTCCTGGTAGTGCCTGCTACCTGGAAGGACAAAGCCAGCCCCGTTCGCTGCCATGGCACTATTTGCCTAACAGGCCTATGACCTTGTTAAACATGACTGTCATTTTACTCTTCTGAGCTTGTCCCCAGGACTGGAAATTACTGTTAAGTAAGAACAGAACTAACTACTCCCTACAGCCACAGACGGAAGATAACATCCGAACAAGCTGCAGCTGCAGCCTGGTGTTTCAATGCCTCCACAGCCCAAGGGGCCACACAACCTCCCACCCTTTTTAAATGCAATTACAATCCAATAAAAGCTCTAAGCTCCAGCCCCTCAATGCTGATGTCTCTCTTCACACCATGCCCCTCTCTTTTCTTGGAGAGTGAATAAAAACTTTATTCTCTACAGTTTCTTCTCTATGTGAATTCTTTCACTGCCCAAGGGCCAAGCCTACCAAGGAACCTGAGGGCAAGTAAGGCCAGGTGGTAGGGTCTACAGGGATCATTTTGCATAGAACAGGCAGGGACCTGCAGAAAATAGGTTAGGGGTAGACAAGCAATCAGGAAACCTGGAGGCCTCACTGAGAAAAGGACATTTGAATAAAACCTGAAGGAAGTACAGAAGGTACATTATGGATATCTCCAGGTGGAGAAAACAGGCAAAGGCTCCACCGAGGCAGGGAATAGATTACTTGAGCAGAAACTACAAACAAACAAAAAGCCAGTGTGGCTGGAATAGAGCCCGTCAGTAGGAAATGCAATCAGAATTGGGGCAATGGGGAAAAAAATCTCATAGATCCTCTTAGGCCATTGTAAGAAAAGGCAGAAATTCAAAGGCTAGTTAAGAACCCAGGGACCCCCATCAAGGAACAAGTTTTCAGTGAAAAAATCCGGAGGGGAATGATGGGGGAGAAGTGGGACAACTGTAATAGCATAATTAATAAAATATATTAAAAACAAAAAAAGGAAAAAGTCCAATATAATACCTGAAACTCCTTCCCAAGTGACCTTTTCAAGAACGTTTCTTCATCAGCATACTAAAACTCAGGCCCAGGGGTGGAGATTTATCATTAAAATGAGATAAACGATGTATGGGTAGGCATGTTCCAAGCATGTTTAGGAATGCACATGCTCCCTTGAAAGTCTGAGAACTCCCTTTTTCACCCTTTACCAGGAACCCCCACCCCTGAACTCACCTACCTCCCCCCAGAGCCTTTAATATTTTCCTAATTCCCCAGAGAAGGAATCATTAGGCATTTGATTATCCTCCGTTCCTTGGCCAAGGAATAGTGTCTGACTTTCTTTGCCAAATTCTATCTTGTCCTGTTGATGTGAGTGACACCAGGCAGAATGACCATAATTTGGGAATCTCTGACCTACAGGTGTTGGTGACAGATGTACTTAATGCCACTGAACTGTATGTTTTGTGTATTTTATCAATATTGCAATTTTTTTTTACAAATTACTAAAAGAAAAAAAGGAAGTGATCAGATTCTGGGTATATTTTGAAGGTATGGACAATGAGATTGTCTAAAGGATTGGATATGGGGTGTGAGAGACAGAGAGCATCAAGGATGACTCCAGGGTTTGGGGCCCAAGCAACCACTGGGATGGCCATGCCATCTCCTGAGATGGGGAGGTACGTGTCAGCGACACTCTCAGGGCATTGCTCAGATGCCCTGGAATCCCTTTGACCATTTCTGAACTCCCCTCCCTTGGCTTCTTCATGTTGATGCTCCTGGTGGCCTGCCCCCATGCTGTTGGGGTCCCTTTACCCTTGCAAGGAGGTACCCAGGAGTTCGCCTCCTGAGTCCTTAGCCAGTGACCAACTGGTACAGGAGTGTGGAAGCCCAGATTCCTTCTCCCCAAACTCCTAGTGGTAACTTACACCCAGCATCCCCTGTAGGATCAGGCTGAAATCACACTTTTGCTCAGTTTCTTGCCCTCCTTTTTTTTAAAAGGAGTATATTCGTCTTTTTTTTTTAAAGATTTTATTTATTTGTTTATTTTTAGACAGAACAGAAGGAAGGGAGAAAGAGGAGAGAAACATCAATGTGTGGTTTCCTCTTATGCACCCCCCTATTGGAGACCTGGCCCACAACCCAGGCATGTGCCCTCACTGGGAGTTGAACCAGCGACCCTTTGGTTCAAAGGCCAGCACTCAATCCACTGCGCCACACCAGCCAGGGCAGTTTCTTGCCCTCTTTATCCTGCTTCTCCCACTCCTTTATGTGTTCTTCCTGGGAGCTCTACTTTAATAAGTCATTCAGGCACATGAATCCTTTTCTTAGGGTTGGCTTCTTGAAGTCCTATTGCAAGTAGAGCAAGTTTGGGATTGGGGGAAGGTCAGGACTTCAACTTGGGGCATGTTTAGAGATACTCAGTGGTGGCATGGTGAGGAGGCTGCGGTTGGAGACACCAGTTCAGGGAAGAAGTCTGGCCTGGTCTCGGGGCAATCTGTGGAGAAAGGCTCACCCAGGTAGAACCCAGGGCCTTCCCAATTCTGACAGAGCATGGCCTTCTTCAGGATGCTCGTACTGACCCTGACACCATCCACCCGAGCAGGGCTGGAACTCCGTCTCTCTGCTGTTTCAAACAGAAGTGCACCTTCCCCGCCCATGCTTCTTGTCTGCATTTGTATGTGCTACTTACTGTCCTGTAGAATCTCTGGCATCCTCACTTTCCTCCGAGTCTCAGTCTTCACTACCTCTCTCCTTCACCTTCTTGGGGTCCTGGGTAAGGACTATCAGAATATAACTTCTCCAGATTTCCCCAGAGCACCCACAGACAAGGGAAAGGTCTGGGGCACTGAAGTTAGGGGTCCGCAGACCTGAGTCCGAATCTTTCCTCTAAAAACAACTGTCTGCTTGACCTGAGTTCTTTAATCTCTCCAAGCCCTCTGGAGCTAGTAATTTCTGTTTGATGGATGACAATGAGAATTATCCCCAACTGAACTCCTGACCTACCCCCACGCCCTACCACAAACCTGCTCCTCCCCCAATCCTTCCATCTCAGTGAAAGGCAATTGCAGACATCCAGTGGTCAGCCTGAGTTTTACCACTTGCTCACTCTGCTTCTTTTCCATCGGCCTACCTGTGGTTCTCCAGACACGCCAGGCAGGGGTCTGCCTCTGGCCCTTCCCACTTGTGCTATCCTCTGCCTGGATCGCCCTTCCCCTCCGGGTCCTCCTGTCTCTCCCTCACTCCTTCAAGTGTCCCTGCTCCTCAGAGAGGCCTTCCCTGACCTCCTGCATAGATGGCACTCTCCCATCACCCTCTTTCACTGCTTCACCCTCCTTTATTTTTCCATAGCACTCATCATACCCTGATTTATCAGTACATATATACTTTTTTTTTTTGAGAGGCAACATACGGTAATGATTAAGAGTAGGGACCCTAGAGGCACACTGTCCAGATTTCAATCTTGATTCCAGCTCTTCTGAACTGTGAAACCTTGGGTAAGTGACTTTCAACTCCCTTTTCCTCAGTATCCTCATCTGAAAAATGGGATAAGCACAATAATCCCTTCCTCATAGGTTATGAGTTAATATTTGTAAAACATGTTAAAACATAGTAAACATAACTGTTCATTAAATTGTATTTATTCTTTCCCTGGCTGGTGTAGCTCAGTGGATTGAGTGCTGGTCTGCAAACTGAATGGTTGCCAATTTGATTCCTGGTCATGGCACATGCCTGGGTTGCAGGGCAGGTACCTAGTTGGGGGCATGTGGGAGATAACCAATCACATGTTGATGTTTCTCTCCCTCTCCTTCCCCCTCCCTTCCCCTCTCTACAAAAGTGAATAAATAAAATCTTAAAAAATATTCATCAAATGAATGAAATCAATGGGATAATAACTGTTAAGCATTTGGTAGGGTGCTAGACACACAGAAGCAAAATCATAGAAGTAAAATCAACATGGGTTCCCTGACCCATCACACAGAACCAACATGAGATCCAATGAACTAGTATAAGGGAAAGGGTTTTGCAAAGTATCATCCAAATAATACAAGTCCTAAGAAAATGAACTACTATTGTTGTTGGAGCACACACTGGATTCAGACTCTGTGCTAAGCACTTGCATGCATGACCTCATTCTAATCCTCACAACTTACATATATTATTCCCTTTACACAGACAAGGAAAGTGAGGCTAAGTCCCTTGCTCAAGGCCACACAGCTACAGAGGACGCAAAGGCACAGTATTCTGTCTCACTCCAAAATTCACTGCCTGATTCAGTTGCCAACCTATTACCCATCAATATTTTCTGAAATTATTAATTTGGGGAGCACATATTAGGAAGAATTCTACAACATTTGATCCTTTCTCTTAAGAACCTCTTAAACATATTTGCCTCTGGTCCAAGGTTAAATTCTGAGTCCTCCAAAAAACATTTAGAAAGAGCTTTTCTGCCCATTTTTGGTAGCAAATTTCCCAGAACTTCACTCCCACACTACACACTTATAGGGATGTGTTCCAAAGACAAGGGGGATTTCAGTCTTTTTTAGGAAGTAGCCTTAAAACTGGGTAAGGCCCTGTTTTCCACCTCCCCTCCCCTGACCAGTGCTCTGCACAAATGATTCCACAGTCTTACTTCCTTATGTCTGTTCCTGAGCTTTCTAGGACTCTCGTTTTTTGCCCAGTGACATCACTAGCCAGCTCTTCCCACCTATCACTTTTGAATCATTAAGGGTGCTGAGGCAGCTATTCCCCACTGAGAAACCTACTCCACATAGCTTCCCTTTCCCTGAATCTCAGTCAGTGCTGTGATGCCTTAGGCACTGGTGAATTTTTGCCAAGGCCTGAGATGTCAATTTCCAGAGGTCAGAGGCCAAGTATTTATGTATATATGTGCGCTGAGGGCATAGAATCAATTAATCAATAAGCACTCACAAAGCCCTGGATCCCGGAGGTTGGCTTAGGTCTACAAACTTTGATGAGTGCAAGACCAAAAAAAAAGGACCTGAAAGAAAATAACAACAACGACAACAACAAAGTAGTAATAATCTGTACTCAGACCCATTCTTTTTTTTAAGGTTTTTAATTTATTTTTTATATTTTAGAGAGAGGGGGAGGAAGAGAAAAAAGGAGGGAGAGAAACATCAAGTGTGGTTGCCTCTCACATGGCCCCCACTGGGGGCCTGGCCTGCTAACCCAGCCATGTGCCCTGACTGGGATTTGAACCAGTGAGGTTCACAGCCGGCGCTCAATCCACTGAGCCACACCAGCCAGGGCAGACCCATTTTTATCCTTCCCCTGAAAGGCAGGGGTGACCTCCACAGATTAGATTTCTCAGGTTCACTTGAGAGGTGACTTCCTGCCAGGTTTAGCCAGAGGGAGACTGGAGGGTGGATGAAGAAAAAAGCCAGGGTATTTCTCCTGCTTCAGCAGTGTCCTGGCAACAGCTGTGTCTTTTCTCCAGCTCCGGTGCCCGCTGTGGGTCCAGGTTCTGCCCGACTCTGGGTTCCAGGGACACCATGTTTTCCCTCTCTTCCTTCTGCTAGGGGTTGATGACTTCTTGCAGCCTAATCTGTAGGTGGCATCACTGTCCTGTTTGGCTTTCCAGCCTCTCCATCACCTCTGTGTTAAATTCCCTCTGTTTTAAATGCTCTCTGATTTTGTCTTCCTGATTGGATCCTGACAGAATAGTTGTAACTTACACAATACTTACTATGGGTCAGACATTATTCTAAGTGCATTATGTAAATTCATTTATTTAATTCTACCATCTGAGGAATGATTACATTTTACAGACGAGTAAACTGAGAGTTTGACCAACCCCAGTGAGATCCCAAATCTAGATACATATCAAAAATTGCCCAGGAAACTAATTAAAAATAGGAGATGATGGATGCCATCCTAGCCTTATCAAATCAGACTTGCCAGTCCATGGGGTCCAGGAATCTGGAGACTTTTTTTTTTTTCTCTTTGACCAACTATTTGTTGAATTTTGCTTCAGTATGGGATGTCTCTTATTGTGTCTCAGAATCCCAGGATTCAGGGAGGTGGTAAAGTGGCAGTGGTGAATTTGGGGGTCCGGTCTCCTAAAAGTACCTGCCACTCTACCCCGATTCTTCTGTGGATGCCAGGCAGATCACCCCTCCACTGGAGCCAACCCTCTCCATGGCCAAAGTGAGAGTATTAGCAGTGAATTGCAGCAGACACTTCTCCTTTGTCATGCCTTCTCGGTAGGTAGCATCAACATAGACATAAATATAGGGACTCCTGGAGCCTCCAATGGCAAAGGACTGTCTTACTATCATACCCCCCATAGGCACTGAGTACACCTGCCCTCCTTCTTGGAGGTCCCAGCCCGCAATGATGATTCCTGCCATCAGGTCTTTCCGGTATCAGTAACACATCTCCTAGAAGAGACTGGCCGCCATGTGTACAGTGGAGGGTCATTCAGCTCAATACTGTGGAAACCAAGCTGATAGGTAACGGCATCAGCTACTGCCTGGGTATCAGCTGTAGAGCCTGAGCAGCAGTAGGAAATACAATCATGAATAGGGGTCAGCTTGTCAGTCACTCGATTGGTGATGTAGCACCCAGTGATTGTTCTGGAATTGGCCCCCAGAACCACACCCCTGTCAAATTGCAGGGCCATGATCGTGGTCTTCCACAACCAATCACAAAATTACCATGCGGCATCCTCAGGACACCTCTCCCCTGCCTCCAGCACAGCACAGATCACCTCCCGCCCCCCCCCCCCCCCCCCCCCCCCCCCCCCCCCCCCCCCCCCCCCCCCCCCCCCCCCCCCCCCCCCCCCCCCCCAGTTCTCCCAACGCACTCAGGCCTATTTTTCCACCGCATTAAGACTTGTGCACATCTCCTGAACCCAGAGTCCTTCCTAACCCCTGGAACCTGGAGATTTAATAAGCTCCCCAGCCCTGACCAGTGTGGCTCACTTGGTTGGCATCATCCCGCAAAGTGAAAGATCTTAGGTTCGATCCCAGTCACAGTGTGAAGGAGAAACAGCCAATGGATGTTTCTCTCCTTCTCTTTCTCTAAAAATAACCAAAGAAATAAAATCTTTTAAAAGAAAATGAAACGCTCCACAGGTGATTCTGATACAACTACCCCAGTACTCCTCCATGAACTGGCATTCAGGAAACCCTGCCTTTGTTTTGGTGATGAGGACACCAAGATCTAGATCAGAAATGTGACCTGCCCATGGCTGCACAGCAAGCTCAGGGGCAGATAAAAACACCACCAAGGACAGTGCTTCCTGTGCCCTCTGTGGGTCCATTTCCACTGCCTTCTCCTTCAAGGTCACATGGCTGGTTCTGATGTTTGGACTTACTCTCCCCAGGAGCCATCTGAAGCAACTTCTTACTGGAAATGTATTTTAAAAATTCGCTATATAAACAGATGCATAAGCAGGATAATTGAGTGGTTGATCAGTGTTTGGAAAAAGGAAAAAGGGAGGCAGTTTAATCCACTCAATCTCTTATTTGTAGTCCTTTCTGAATAACTTCAGGGAGTAAGGTAACCCTTCCCCCATTTTACCTTCCCCATTCTGACCAAGACTGTGGTCAGGCCAAGAATTTATATATTTTTCCCCTCTCTCCCTCCCCCCCTCCCTTCTCTTTCTTTTTGATTTTGAGAGTACATTTATTAAAGCTGGGGACAGTGAAACAAGGATGGCCTTAGGATAGAAGAAGCAACAGGAAAGAACCTAGGTGGGGCTGCTGTCAGCTCACTAGAGAATCAGAGAAAAGGGGCCTTGGGGACAGGTTCAGGGGATTAGCCTAGGACAAGCTGCCGCTGCCCATTGCTCCCCTGGTTGCAAGTCTCCTGAGGTCCCTTAGAGCCTCCCTAGAAGACGCATATCTGTGGGGGAGCAAGGTGGGGAGGAAAAGGCGTGGGCATACTCCAGAGAGGAGAACACTTAGAATCCGTACTTTTAACGCACTCAAGGTGATCTGACAATTTGGAAAATATGAGCAAAATCAAAAAGCCCAGAATTTGAATGGACTTCCATAATGACACCAACCTCAGAAGGGCTGAATTTTTGTCTTTTTTTCCTCCCCATTTCTGTATGCTCAGCACCAACAACGGTGCCTGGCACACAGTAGATGTTTCATAATTTTTTTCTTTTTAAAATACACTTTAAAAATAAATATTGAATGAAATAATGTTTTTTCTTGCATTTTTGAAAATATTTCTGTACAGTTCTTCACTGATCTTCACAGAAGGGGCATCACAGTCCTCATTCTGCAGAAGATAACAATGAGTTCAGGGAGACTGGGCACCTTACAAGGTGCGTGACCAACAGGACGTGTTAGCAGCTCTCTCCATGCACTTCTTCCCTTCTGGCTGGTGGTGACGAGAAGACACACAGGTGGAGTGCAAATATAAATGCGACCAGAATACAGGTCAAAGCACGTGACAAAGATAAAAAAATCCTAACATTTATCACTGGAGGAGGGGTTGGAATCTCAAAGATTCTAGGAGATACATAAGTCCCTCTTTCTCTGGACTCTGCTTAGTCACTGACTCAAGCAGTCCTTGCTTGCCTGCTATATCGGTAATAGTACTCCCCATCATTCCATATCATTAAGTGCTAAGTGCTTTGTACATCTTATCCTATTTAATTCTTTCATCTCTCTTCTCGACTATAAGAGCCTTCCTTAGTCCACTACAGCCTGTTTTCCCCACTAGTGGCAGATTGATCTTTTATTTTATCTTATTTTAATTGTTGTTCAAGTACAGTTTTCTGCCTTTTACCCCCATCCTGGCCCACCCCCCCACCCCTCCCCACCTCCCTCCCATTTCCACCCACCTTGTTTTTGTCCATGTGTCCTTTATACTTGTTCCTGCAAATCCTTCCCCTTTTCCCCTGAAATTCCCTCCCCTCTTCCCTCTGGTCACTGTCAGCCTGTTCTCAATTTCAGTGTCTTTGGTTATATTTTGCTTTTTAAAAAATTTTATTTTTAAAGATTTTATTTATTTATTTATAGAGAGAGGGGAAAGGAGGGAGAAAGCGAGGGAGAGAAATATCAATGTGGGAGAGAAACATCAATTGGTTGTTTCTCGCATGACTCCAACCGGGGACCTGGCCCACAACCCAGGCATGCGCCCTGACTGGGAATTGAACAAGCAACCCTCTGGTTCACAGCCTGGTGCTCAATCCACTGAGCCACACCAGCAACTGCCCATTACTGGCAGAATGATCTTTTAAAACCGCCAAGTCTGATCACTGTGCACCTCTAATTAAAATCCCTAAATGCTTCCCCACTGTGCTGTGTCAAGGTCCTGCCTGGTCTAGTCCCCACCTACCTCTCCATTTATCACATTCAACAAATACTTGTTGAGGGTCTACTATGTGTCAGATGCTATTTTGGGCACTGGGGATACAACGGTAAATCAAATAGACAAAGTCCTTGCTTTCGTAAAATTTACAATAATAAATTCATGTAGAATGGGGTAGGGGTTGGTTAACTAATTCCCTGAAGTTATTCAAAAAGGTCTAAAAATAAAAGAGTAAATGGATTAATCAACCTCATTTTCCTTTTCCCAAACACCAAGTAGAGATGTGAATAAACAAAACATTTACACACTATTATAAGGGCTAAGAAGAAAACAAATAAAGTGTTAAGAGAGTTGCTGGGGAAGCCCATCTTTGACAGAATGGTCAGGCAGATGCTCTGAGGGGGCAACACTGGAATTGAAACCTGAAGGCTGCCCTGACTGGTGCGGCTCAGTCACTGAGTACCGGCCTGCGAACTCTAATCTGAACTCTAATTTTCCAGAGTGTGTAATCCAGAACCTATAGATCAAACCCAGAAAAACCAATGTCAAGATTTCCCTTTGGATGTAAAACCCTCAACTGAGATGAGAGAAGTCTCCAAACAATTCTCCTGATGCCCAATTCCCATCCCCCACAAACCTGTATTCTGTAGGCCTTGCATGGCCTTTGTTTTCACACCTCATACACAATAGTTAAGGACACCAAAGCTGATTTATCTATCCTCCTCAGTAAAATAGTGACAGCAAGACAAAAACATCTCCAAAAAGTCTTTAAAAATTTAAAGAGCCTGATAAAGTCCTCCATTCGACATCTGCCACGGAAGGAAATTGCCTGTGGCATGCACCTTAGTTGTGCTCCCCCTTTCCCAGACACCCTCTGGACAAGCACCCCTCCCCATGCTTTTCCCTCAGCTGCTTGCAGGAGTGGGTCTAGGTTCCTTGCCAGAGGAGTAGGGGGATGGGGAATCCCCTTGTAATTCACAGAAGTGAAACTAATGAGTTGGTGTTCTTTAAGCATGTTGAACATCAAAGCCTGAGATCTGAAGCTTTGGCAAGAACACAGCTACCTGTGGGCATGGGTGGGTGCAAGCTGGGAGGCCCTGGATCACAGTGCCAGGTGCTATGCACACCAGACAGAGCCTGCCTGAGACAAGACAGGTGTCAGTGCTGGCCCGAGAAGGGCAGGTCCCCAAGCCGATGCTGTAGAAAAGGAAGGATTTGAAACCGCTGTAATCAAATTGATATGAGACTTTGGGAGGAGGGGTGCAAAAGTAAAGAACATGGAAGAAGACAATCATATCCTCACCAAAACTAATTAACCAATGTTAGATTTTAGCTTTTTGGTCCCAGTTTTTTCCTATGAGTGACTTTTTAAAAATGATGCAATTAGTGTCCTTTTTGAATAATAAGAAAAAAACAACATTCCAATTAAAGAAAATCCTTTTTCATTTCTACTTAGAAGTCTATTTCCACCTTTTCATTGAAGAGACAAACACTCTGAGGTAGTTTGTGTTTTCCTCCCTTCAAAATACTTTTGCATAAATGTGATGGTCCTACAACTTGCTTTTTCTACACAATTATACATTTTTAAGAACTGTCCAGGTTGAAACACATTATATTTACTCCTTTATCATCTCCAGCACATATATGAACCACATTTATTGGTGGTCATGTCATACCAATAGCCAACACTTAACAGCATTGCCTTCTACCCTAAATTATTCCAAGTCCTCTCTGTATATTAACACCTTGAATTCTCACAAGGATCTAAGAGGATATAGTGGTAAATTGAATGAATTTCTTATCATCAGCTGATGAGTGGCTGGGTAGGATTTGGAGCAGAAGCCACAAAGTCCAGGCTCCTGCATTTGGGTTGCTTCCCAGTTTTTGATAGTGTAAGAAAGGCTTCAGCTCTGTATTAGTCAGCTATTGCTGGGTAAGAAACCATCCCCAAAACTTGTAGCTGAAAACAATAAAAGTTTATTATTCCTCATGATTCTGTGGGTCGGCAAGATGTTTCTTCTGGTTTGACCCGGACCCACTGGCTGTGATTGGCTGACAATGTGGTTGAAAGGCCTCACTCATATATCTGGAGCCTCAGCTAGGATGTCTGGGCCTCTTTCTCCAGCTGGACTTCTTCACATGATGGGGAAAATGTACCAAGAAAGTCAGAGCAGAAGCTGCAAGGTCTCCTGAGTCCTAGGCTCAGGACTTGGCAGTAGTCACTTCTGCTGAATTCTGTTGGTTAAAGTGAAGACACAATACTATCTCAGATTCAAAAGGTAGGAGAATCAACTCTACCTGTATTTAAAAAAAAAAAAAAGATTTTATTTATTTTTAGAGGGGAGGGAAAGGAAAGGAGAAAGAGAGGGAGAGAGATATCAATGGGAGAGAGAAACATTGATTGGTTGCCTCTCCCATGCGTGGAACCCGCAACCTGGGTATGTGCTCTGACCAGGAGTCAACCCGGTGACCCTAACCAGCAACTTTTAGCTTTGCGGGGCAATGCCCAGCCAACTGAGACACACCAGTCGGGGCTCAACCCCCACCTCTTAGTGGGAGGGACTGCCAAGAATTTGAGGACATTTTTAATGTAATAAAGTAAGCATCCTTTATACCCCTGGTGCTTGGTGGGCGTGGAAGTGGTGGGGCAGTGTTCTTTAGAGTGTGCACCAAAGAGTGGAATTGCTGAAACGGAATATTTCAACTTCAGTTTTTCAATTACATGAAAATTTTTTATTGAGATATAATTTGCATACCATAAAATTCACCATTTTAAAGTGGAGAATTCAAGAGTTTTTAGAAGAATTCAGAGTTTTTAGAATAGAATAAAAAAAACACTATTATCTAATTCAAGAAAACACTATTTGTTTTAAGATGTTATTTATTATATTTTTAGAGAGAAGGGAAGAGAGAGAAGAAGAGAGGGAGAGAAACATCAATCAGTTTCCTCTTGTATGTGTCCCAACGTGGGACCAAGCTGCAACTTAAGCATGTACCCTGTCCTGGAATTGAACCAGCAACCTTTTGCTTTGTGGGACAACACCAATCCAGCTGAGCTACAGTGGTCAGGGCCCAGAACACTTTTATTAGACCCAAAAGGAATCCTTTACTCATTAGCAATAACTCCCCATTTCCTTCTCCTTAGCACCTGGCAACCACCTATGGATTTGCCTACTCTGGACATGCCATATAAGTGGAATCATACAATATATGATCTTTTGTGTTTGGCTTCTTTCACTTAACATAATGCTTTTTAAGGTTTATCCACACTGTAGCACTTCATAGTATCAGTACTTCATTCCTTTCTATGGCTGAATAATATTTCATTGTATTAACCACATTTTGTTTATCCATTCATTACTTGGCTATTATGAACAATACTGCTACAAATATTCATGCACAAGTTTTTTTTATACAAATACATGTTTCAGTTCTCTTGGGTATATGCCTTAGAGTGGAATTGTTGGGTCATATTATAATTTTTATTTTATTTTTTATATACTTTTAAAGGTTTTATTTATTTATTTTTAGAGAGAGGGGAAGGGAGGGAGAGAAACATCAGTGTGTGGTCGCCTCTCACGTGGCTCCCACTGGGGACCCATCCCACAACCCAGGCATGTACTCTGACTGGGAATCGAACTGGCAACCCTTTGGTTCGCAGCCCATGCTCAATCCACTGAGCTACACCAGCCAGCGCTAATTTTATTTTATTTTTTAAAATATTCTATTTATTTTTAGAGAGAGGGGAAGGGAGGCAGAAAGAAAGGGAGAGAAACATCAATGTGTGGTTGCCTCTAGTGTGCCCCATACTGAGGACTTGAACTGCAACCCAGGCATGTGCCCTGACTGGGAATTGAACTGGCAACCCATTGGTTTGCAGGCCAGCGCTCAACCACTGAGCCAAACCAGCTAGGGCTATCTACTTTTTCCTGATGGTATTAAACTGACTACACTTTTCTCCTTTAACCAGATACTAGGTATATTACATTAACAGATTTCCTGCCGATGAAATGCCCTGCATTCCTGGGATAACCAACTGCAATTATCTACTGCAAGTTCCTTTTCAAGTTCCCAGTCTCGGATCATGCCTTGGAGGGGCAATGTCATTTCCTGTCTTGGCTCCTCATCA